>ML813012.1:151976-162275 GCA_009831015.1 Picea engelmannii | reverse complement strand
AACGCGTTCATCAACACATTTTGGTTGAGTATATTGTAACTATTGGACACCAAGCTCACTAAATCCACTGCTTTCCACCCCCAAATAGATGGAAAAATAGAGGTCTTCAATTGGATGATTATGCACATCCTACACATATACAACTCTAAGCATCCACATACATGGGATGAGAGTCTCCCATATGTTCATCACACTTACAACAGGGCTCTCCATAGCTCCATCGGCCATAGCCCATTTCAAGTGGGGCTGAGATTCCAGCGCTTGGGTCCCATTGATGTTGCACCACCTCTTTCCACCACACAGATAGTCTCTTACCATGCTCAATATGAGACTGAA
This sequence comes from Picea engelmannii, assembly GCA_009831015.1. Taxonomy (NCBI): domain Eukaryota; kingdom Viridiplantae; phylum Streptophyta; class Pinopsida; order Pinales; family Pinaceae; genus Picea; species Picea engelmannii. Next base: position 161,939 of record ML813012.1, on the reverse strand, counting down.
AAATCCACTAGATTCATTGAGAGGATTCAACACATCCGCCAACAGGTCCATGAGATTTTGCAGAAACCCAATGATAAGTACAAGCAATTCCATGATCAACATAGGGTACCACAACAGTTTAAGGTTGGAGACAAGGTTTGGTTACACTTGCAGAAGGAGCGTCTCACAGGGCCCCATCAGATTATTTTCCCACTTCGCTATAGGCCTTACACTATCACCAAGGTTGTGGGTAGCAATTCTTTTGAGCTCAACACATCACCCTTCCTTGGCTTTCACCCAATGTTCATTGTGAACCAACTTCAACCATGTTTTCCACCATTGTTGGACACCTCATAGATCGCAGAACAACTGACACTCACATATCTCAACCCGGACTGCATGAAACAAGCATCCACTGATTAGATAGTGGAAACATAGGTCAAGGGCACTCACCAACCGAGGATCCAACTTTATCAGGTTGTCAAGGTAGGGCATCTCCTACACTATGGAAAGTGGCTCACACGGGGCCAAATTCTGCAAAAGTTTCCTCACTTGATGGGGGAGCTCAATGCAATGGATACCATTTCTTTTTAAAGTAGGATTATTAATCCAGGTGGATATTGGTGGCCACCTATATATTCCAACTGTCTCCTCTTGACAGTTTTAGTTCATCTTGTTCTTGTGTACTTGTTTGTAATGGTTGGTTCTACACTTTTGGGGCTATTTGAATCCCTACACATCTTCCAACTGGATATTGGTGGCCTCCTATATAATCCAACTGTTTTATTTTGTATGTTTTCATGTCAGCAAGTCTTGTTGTACTTCTAGGTCTGTTTTGGGGCTCTTAACAGTGTTTTTTTGGCTTGCCACAGTCAAACTGTAGACATAGTCAGAGTATGATGACGTAATGTGTATTTCTCTAAAAGACCTTTCCAATAATCTATCATGCGCATAAAACGAAGATCGTATGCAAAAGTTATGACCTCGAGAAGTTATTATTTAATAACTCCCATTAAGGAAATTCATATTTGACTTTATCAAGACATTTGACTTTTATTATTTAAATTATTGTGCAAGATTTTGACTTTCCAAATGTCCTCTTTTGATGAATAGATGTAAGAGACAAACTTTTTAAATGTAATGTCCCCTTCGTTATGTTACATTTAGTGATGTACAAGGGTAAACATTTTTTTTTTCATTAGGAATTTAAAACATCACCACATAATGAATAGCAACACCATCGACACATCATCCTAATTAATAATGACACATTAATCAACGCATTAACATAATTAAGAATGAAACAAAATCAACGCATTAACATAATAAATAATGCCACCAATCAACACATTCTTGTAATGAATAACGAGACATAATCAACACGCCATCATAATAAATAACTACACACAATCAATGCATCATCATGATTAACAATAACACATAATGAGGACATATCATAAATTAGTGATGTCATCAACACATCACAATCAAATGAAGCAAGATACAATAATTGATTAACGACGTCACTGAATATTAAAGGAAAACTCAACCTATCCTGCATGGTTAGGACCTCCAAGACGACCCCCAAGACACATAAGCAACGCTCAAGTACATGATTCATATGATTGATTTTGACCACTTAAGGTGTCAGGACTGGCAATTGTTATGAGGAACAAGGAAGTATATAAATCCCATAACTCAATCACATGCGGCTACTCTACCTAAAATATCAACATACTAAATCATAAATTCATTAAGTGCAATTATAATCTACTCTACCTAACAAATCTTTCAAGAAAAAATTGAGCGTAATGAGTAAGAGGATTTGCATAAGAATAATAATCAAGAGCAAAATTACAATCTTAATCTCATATAGCTTAACTATAGATCTTCATCGTAAGGAATATCTTCTAGGAGTATGTAAGGAATGCTTAAATTCAGAGTCGTTATCAGAACCCATAAGAAAATAATCTTCTCAAGCCGTACATTAAATTTAACACTACTTTCATTGTTTATCCATCTATAAACTAATAAGAATCATTCATAAACATCATTTATTAAGAAGTCAATTCTTGCATCAACCCCCTTAAGGAAATTAAAAGGGTCAATCATAACTACAACATGGTAGGATTCCAATGCTACTATACACATTCCTTGTAAAGGTAAGGGGAGTCACTCACAATGAAACTATGACAAGAACGGTAGCTACCTGATCGAATCATCATAAAGAGTTATGGGGAGTTTCATTTCATAAAAAGTAATGGCTTGAAGTTAAAGTGGCTTGCGATCTATCCCGAAAATTAACAATGTCAACCATCCCTTATTCAGCAGTGTGGGTGCGTCATTTCCAAGCGACATAAACAATTCTAAGAGATTCACGTCAGTAATGTACATAAGACAATTTGATTAAAAGTAATGGTATTTTCGTGACGGCTCTTAACATGAATGGAACTTTAATTATATCGAGCGAAGGAAATTCCTGCAAACTCGATACACTGGTCGTAGCACAAGCAAGAAAAAATACAATTAAGTAGTTCTCTCAACCTAGAAATAAATGTAATTCATATGAAATGGCCTGCCACTCTTGACCCCCATCTAGTTCTTATTCAAAAGAATTAGAGTCGGTAGATCAAGTTCAACATCTACTGTTTCTCCGCAGCCTTGATGGAGATTGGATTACCTAAAATGACTGCAAGCCTTTTTCGTTGTGCTCAATCTGATTGATCATCTGATTCACTTGAGAGAGGTTGATATAGATAGATATCCTTGAACAACCTCACAATTTCCGATTTTTTGGTCTTGATAGAACACACGAGTTAATGAAATAGTGAGAGGTCGCGCGACATTGGACAGAGGGAGGCCGCGAGGACAACGAACTAGTGCGATACCAGTGCGTCAACTCCATGGAAAATGATTTCATCTTAGCTAAAGCGTAGAGGTATGGAGTCCTGCATGAAAGGAATTCGCTGGAATCCAATTAAACGATTTGCACAGAGCCATTAAAATTCGTTGGGAATCAATTAAACGATTTGCACAGAGCCATTAAAATTCACTTACAGTCAATTAAACTATTTGCACAGAGCCATTAAAATTCGCTGGCAGTCAATTAAACGATTTGCACAGATCCATTAAAATTGTTGGCATCCATTGTAAAATGGAAGTTAAAAATTCGGAACCTCCATGACAACGATTTTAATAGCAGTTGCATGTATCTTACCTGCAAGCAGAAAGAGTAACCAAGTAAAGCAGTGAAGGATTTTGGCTTCCCTAAATTGTGAGCATTGAATCATGATTTTTAAATGAGAAGAGTCTTGGAAGGGTCCCCACGAATTGAGTTTCGTAGCTGTGAAATACAGTGCACCCAACTAAGCCGGATTCCGTCCCAACGCAAGGAAGCTTGTAGCGAATGAAGAATATTAATTCGTATTGAAATCAAATGGGCATGCCATACGATTCCCTTCTAGAACGTCCTGTCATTCACGCAATTTATGGAGGTTTATAGTTCGCTCCGTATTAGATCTAAATGATCTAAATAAGAGATATTAATTCTAGAAGATGGCAGGATATAGATTTTCTTGTCCTACAAACAAAGGTTCTCATACACCAATTTGGTGTGGCTTGGTTGTGACCTTAAAAATATATTATTATTATAGAATCGGAGGAGACAATATCCAACATTTATATATATTCAAAAAGGTAGTAGTTGTAGCAGTAACATATGCGTCATTACAACAATTCATGAATGAGGGAAAGGTACTCAAGGCCGAAACTACTATTGTTGTGTATATCTGATAAACTTACTGTAATAAAACTATTCTATTAAATACCAACTCCTTTAGTCAGAAATTTTATTAAATGAAATTAAAACCTATATATACAGCCTCAGTGGGCCTAATGGTTAAGAACATGTGTTTCCTTTTAAGAGGTCACAGGTTCAAATCCAGAGGGGGGTAGGGTATGTATACCTTCGTAGACTTTACCAGTCAAATCGTTGGACGGAGTTAGGTTAGTGTTAACTAGATTATAGATACCTTTCTATACATATTCATTATTTCATGTTTATTTTTATATTTTCTTGCACATATTTTCCTTATATCAAACCTTTAAATATATTTCACCCTTTCTTAACTCTTAACTTGATTTACTTCATTCTTTTTTTTTTATTTAATTTATAATTTAGTTTTATTCTTCTTACCAAACTTAGACATAGGATTAATTTTTGAATAGGCTTAGACTTTCATTTGGGGATTTATAAGTAATAAATTTCTCATTAATTTTTCATATCTAACAAGGTTTAAATAATTTTAAGCTTTACAATTATTCTTTCAAGGTTTTTTAGGCCACCTAGATTCATGGACTCAAGTTTTATTTAGTCGACATGCACTTCAAGACGCACTTAGTGCTAAAAAGGTGTCACTCTCATTTGACTCGTTTTGATATTTTTCCAACGCTTGGAGTCAACACTCCATTCAGGAGACCTTGTGAGAGAATAAGGGCTTCTAAGGAATAAGGACTACGCCTTATTGCGCACCCCTTAGAAATATTCGTGAACTATTGTTTCAGTTTGTCCTCACGACATCATGGACATCTCAAACTAGGTAATCATTAACCTATAGTTCGAGCCACGACGTGAGTGCTAGAAGGTTGTGACATGGACACTGCCACACCTCTCCCTCAATATATGGTTTCTGTGCATTGCCCCTTTACACCTTATGTGAGTCAGATTAGCAAGCATTCGTCATCCTACATCCATTGACGAAACACTGTCAATGATCCATATACAAACTCATAATATAATTGATCATATGTCACATATCTATGAATGAAATACTCAAACCAATACAGTCCACTCCTTGACTCAATCTAGAGTCCAAGGAGGTCCATTGATGCCATCGACATCACAATCCATTGATGCCATCGACATCACAATTTGTCAAGTGTCCTGCACACTCAGAGAAAACTCGTCAATAACATATGTCAATACATATATATCAAATAACATTAAATCACAACCATCAACATCATCATACAAATCCATAAGTGAAACAAATAACCATGTACTATAACCAGATCACTTGCACACAAGTGTCCTCAAAGAATAAGTCGATAACATGCGCTTGCAAGAGAGGGATGTTACATTGAATAAAATAAATGCAGGAAACATATGGAACATGTAGGTTAGAAAGATATAACTATCACTCCATGAGTGGGGAAAATAATGGATCTAACTCCAAGATTGATTAGACAAGTGTCTGAAGTGGGTTTTTGTCAGTGACAACCCCTAAAAATTAGGGATTTCTAAAGTTGCAATTTTTCAAGGACAGAAATGAATCCAATGAGAAGTCCTAGGAATAAGAAGGATAAATACAACACATGTGGTAGGCAGGATGCTACTTAGTATGTTGAGCAATGATAGAACTATGTTTTGTGTGAGCACTTGTGTGTTCTGAAAATATTTTGAGTTGTACAGAGGTACACTGGCCACAAAATTGGAGCTCGGTTCGCCCTTATGGAGTCATATTCAAGCTTGAGGGTGATCATGACAAGTAAATTGATTTTTTTGCATCTACAATGGGATGGAACGTGGTTGTTCCATTTGTTTCCAGCCCAGTTAGTACATATATGTATATTGCATTATCAATTCTATATATATTGTATATAAATATTCTTATTCAATAACAAATATAATAAAATGCGTGTTTGATCCTTTTAGAATTAAAAATGTTTTCTATACATTTTGCCTTTCAAGTATAAAATTTGTAAGAAACAATGGTCTTACATTAGCATGTTAACTTATATTACTGTTGAGATTCCAATATAGATTTTTCTATTTAGTAGAGATATAGCATGTTAACTTATATTACTGTTGAGATTCCAATATAGATTTTTCTATTTAGTAGAGATATTGAATAACAATGGAAGATCCTAGAGGAATATAAATAATCAAAGTGTTAATATACAAAAATTTAGAGCCACGAGTACTGATGTAAAAACTTCTTAAATAAATTTCCCAAAAGGAAAAATTTGGACAGTAATAAGTTGAACCCTGACATGGGCCTTTGGTTTTCAGACGTGCAATTTTCCCTTTGGGTAAAACAAGAAATTGTAGTTACACATGCATACCGAATGGTTTTCATCGAATGAATATTAGAAGTTATTTGGTCCACATAGGAACCCAAATTCCTTTCCCTTATCCGTGAGCATTCCATGGCGCGTGTTCATTCTACACCTGTAAGAAAACAAATAAAAATTCTTAGTATGATATATATGGAATTCAAGAAAATTAATGATAGATACATATTTATTTTTACAAAAGTAATTGGACTTACCCTTGGTCCAAGAGTTTATTGTTGATTTTCAAACCGGAGCCCATACCCTTAGATGAAAATACACCTTTCAGATTATTATTTTGATAAATATCAAATACATATTATATAGTAAAGAATAAAAAGGTTTTTAAGAAGAACTAAAATTTTTACGTCGAAAGGCGTACACCTATTGACAATGGGCAGATTTAATAGGGGTTTAGTGCTTAATAATTTTTCTATGGACATGATTAAATATGGCTGGAATATTCTTAGTAGTCACACAAAATAAATGGTTGTGATTTCAATCATTAACTTCCTAGCTATTATAAAGACATTTGTTTATGTGTTTACTTTTTTACATTTACCTAATCATATTTAAAAATTACTTTGATAGCTAACTGATTGCCACGTAAGTGATTAACATAAATTAAGATATTAACACCAGATAAATGAAGCGTGTTTATTTGTTAATCAACAATAAAAATTAATATATTCTTTTAAGGATTTGTTTAATCTTATCAGCTTTTCGACGTTAACCAGCAGCTATTTAGCTACTATACTAGTACCTGTGTCAATTCTTAGATTAGGAGTTAAAAGTTCCTTTACATTTGATGAGTTCTCACGCAAGGATAGAAGGACCCATCATTGGATAATATTCATAAGATTTCCATAAAACATAGACCAATGTTTTTTACATAGGTAACACATAATATTCACATGCATGATAATAGTCATTGCATGATACAGAATAAAAAGTTTAGATATATATATAAAGTTCATATTATATTGATAGATTTTGATTCAGGCCTGGATACCCATAACTATAAATTTCAAAGGAGAAATCTAAGAGTAATGATCTCTATTAAAAATTAAAAAAATCATTAATGACAAGATTCTTGAAAACCTTTGACTCGAGGATTAGTGTAAATGGCGAACACACATTTCATTACGCTGAAAGGCATACACCTATTGACAATGGGCACAATTAATGATCTTTTAACCTTATTTAATCTTAAACCCTAATTTGATGGCTATGCATTGAAGATACTGGCATATTCTTAGTCGTCCTCCAAAATCAATGGATTACATTTATTGTTCATAACTTTCTTGCATTTATCAAGGCATTCGTTAACATGTTTACTTTTTAACATTTACCTAATCACATTAAAAAATTACTGTAAGGATGTGTAATTGCCACGTTCCATTTATCAATCTAATGTAGTCAAACGTTTCATATTACCACAAACATTTTATATTAGGAGCACGCATTCTCAGTATAATATTGGGGGCACGCGTTATTAGCAACTACCTTTCGACATTCTGAGCCGCGAGTTAACGACTGTGCTAGTTATAAATCAGTCTCAATCAAGCCTCAAAGACCTTGAGCCCATCGCTCTATACTTCACACTAAAAATTGAACACATCTTGTACCTAGTCATAGGGGGAGTCATGTGAAAACAATGATGTGGGCCTCATTGGTTGGTCAAGACCACATGGCTTCTAGATTTTCCAAATGAAGAGTAATGGTGCATTCAAGTTTCCTCCAACCCTCCCTCTCATGTTTAAAATTTCGGAATAAGACTATAGTTCTTTTTCCATTGTTTTTCTAAAGGTAGAATCACAGTGCTTGTTTAATACTCCCACTGATTGTAAAGTGTTTACAAAGCATTAAACCCTTCATAGATATGATGGAAAGGGCTTTGAAGGTATTGGATGTTTTTTTTTTTTAAATTCGACTATAAAGGTAAACTTGTAAACGTCCCTATAGGCTCTCTAATATTGCCTCGTATGGATTCAAAGTATTAGAAAAGAGTAAAATAATTAGGTTAAACAAGTTTAGTTGAAAGGTTGCATGACATTGTAAAAACAATAAGACTATATTTGAAAAACTCTAAAGTCTTGGAGTACAAGTTAGCATTATATAGAATCAAAAGAGTTTAAAGATGATGCCTCAATCGAATAAAAAATTGATATTTTAAGACTAATATAATGATAAAAGAGTCAAATTGATGTTGACAAGTGAGAATGATACTAAGGATTTACTACCTTTGAATTTTTTTTTTTTAATTAGAAATTTGGGTTTGCTACAATCCCATAGAAATTTTAATTGTTTTTGGAGCTAGACATAGTTACATACAATCTAAGAATGTTGAAAGATTTAACTTGAAAATGAGTAAACATAAAAAATCTTGGTTAGTTCAGTTAGTCACAGTGTCTAAGAGAAAGATCAATGAGTTGGTTAAATATTGTTCAATAGACATGAATGGACTCAACACAAAGGTAGATGTGAACATCATACCATTGTGATCATATGATTGTATAATTGACATGGATTGGTTGTAGAAAAACCATTCTATCCTAGACTATTACAACAAAACAATAACTTGTCTTAATGAGGAAGGGAAGCAAGGAAAGATTGAAGGCATTCCAAGAGTTGTAGTTGTTAGAGAAATATCATCCATGCAGCTCAAAAAGTGTTTCATGAAAGGATGTCGATTTTTTTGTAGCCCATATAAAAGAGGAAACTAAAGATAAAGTGACAAGTATTGAAGACCATCGTGTCTTGAAATATTTTGAAGATGTTTATGGGGAAATACCAAGATTGTCACCAAAGAGAGACATTGATTTCTATAGTGATTTGGGGCCAGGAGCCCCTGTGTCCAACACACCTTATAGAATGGGCACATCGGATTGTACCAAAAAACCTATACCAACAATCTTTAACAATAATATCATCAACCAAACCAGATCTAATCACCAACACCAATCACTAAAGAAACTCTCAACCATATGCACAATATCACCATAGTGTGCATCAAACAAAACTACTCATAACAACTCAAAACCATCACCCACACATGCCTCTACCAAGCATGTACCAATAATAAACAAGTACCAACCTTTACCACGACAAGTGCATAAACCATGCACAAAAAACATACTCCAAGCTAATGAACAAAGGGCCTCTATAAATACATCATACTATCCATAAAATGAATACCATAAACCCTTACATCAAACCATGTGCCAAAACCTTATTGTTATATATCCTTACATATGTACCACTCATAATCCAATCATATACCAAGGCCACTAACAAATGCTTCTCATAATGAACCACAAGACATATCAATATAACCTAGATATGCACCAATAAGGCACTTCAATAGATCTTCCTCAAATCATGGTCTACAATAGATATCATGCATCTAAGAGGGAATACACCAAACCTCACAAAGTGATGCCTCAAGAATGCTCCAAAACATCACTAAGATATAACCTCATAAGAATATAAACATACCTTTACACTTTGTAACGCACCTGGTTCTTCATATCTCAAACCAACCTCAACCTCAATGACCTGGGATGAATATCTATTTAAACTCTTTTTCTGATATTTTCATAGACCCACACTCTTTGCTCTGTAACCTCATGGATGTCCTCTCTTTTCCTTCACTATTCCATAGATGTACGCGACTTATCCTATTGAATATCATGGATAACATTAGAAACCCTCGAACAGTCACACTCTCTGCAACTCTGGAACTTTCACTCCTTCAAACCTTTGTTTATTGAGACCTATAACTTTTGATTTGTCAATTGTACCTCCCATAACACTTTACAATATATATATATATATATATATATATATATATATATATATATATATATATTC
>ML813012.1:109408-132301 GCA_009831015.1 Picea engelmannii | reverse complement strand
TGCCCTTCAGGATGCACCACATGCTCTAAGGGTGCCACTTGCTTCTTGTGTTTCTTTTGCGCAACGTGCCCTTCAGGATGCACCATGTGCTCCAAGGGTGCCACTCACCAACTTGACTGATTGGTAGACATCAATAACCCCTGGAGTCAACACTCCACTAGGTGAACTTGTGGGAGACTAAGGGCTCTAAGGAATAAGGCCCCCGCCTTATTGTGCACCCCTTAGAATCATCGTGAGCGACTGTCGCAGTCTTCCCTCATGACATCGTGGATCTTCTCGAACTAGGTAATCGTTAACCTATAGTTTGAGCCACGACGAGAGTGCTAGTAGGTTGTGGCAGGGCTGCTGTCCACACCTCTCCCTCAACCTCTCTGGTAATCGTGTGTGGCCCCTTTACTCCATATGTGAGTCTGGTCGGCAAGCTATTGTCATCCTGCATCATCAACAATCGTGTCAGAACATGTCCACATCATATCATCAAATCAAAGAAATATCACAGTAAATAAATCAACCCCAAAGCACACTCCCTGACTTGATCCAGAGTCCAAGGGGTCCCATCGATGCCTCTGCATCCTCAAGTTTGAAAACCCTGCAGAATCAGTAAAACCGAGTCAATAGCATCTGTCCATGTCAAAGAAGTAAAACATCATGTCATCTATCATATCGCATCATAATCAAGGATAAATGTTTTCTTATCATAAAAGTCTAGATCACTTGTGAGAAAGTGTCCTCAAGAATAATTTTTCTCAGTGCGCTAGAGTGGGATGTTACACTAATTTTGTTTTACCCTAATGATATGTGGACTAAATATTTTATAAGCTCTTGTATAAAAAGAGACCTAAGACATTTTCATTTGAACATAACTCCCTCACATGAGAATTACATATTTGGCTGAAATTTGCCCACTTTTTGGGCATTTGGTTTATCTCTCTCTTGTGCAAATGTTATGGATGTTTATACTTGTCTATTGTAGAACTAAAGTGGTTTTCTACCTTCTTGGATACTTGTTTCTTGCATGTTGATGGATATTTCTTGAGAAAAGGGTTTTCCTTACTTTCTATTGGAATTGGTAAGGAGTTTTTTGAATATTGTTGGTAATTTATTCTTGTTTCATAGATATTATTTCTCTAACCCTTCAATAATTATAAGGGAATATACCCTCCACCAAGTTTATCATAATTGTTCTTGGATAAGTCATTTTTCAAGGTTTCTAGGAGGAGTAAAAGAGATTACACCCTCCTAGATTTACCTTGTTGGATTTGCTTACTGTAGGGAGTAACATGGATCATGCCCCTAGAGAAGTAGTAAGTATAACTCATATATCCAAGACTCCATGACGCAATAGACTAGGACCTCATATACTTTCATTTGAGAAATAAAATCATTCCATTGAAATACGTGATTTTTGGAGATATTGCATTTGTTCAAATTGGAATCTTTTCTTACTATCATAAGATTGATTGAGCCACTAGGGTGTCTATATTGGCCTTGTGATTATCTATATGAAATTAATTTAATGCTACAGACATTAGGGCTGCAACAAAACACTCTTAAATTCTTTCTTTACCAACTAATCTGCAATGAACCCAAAATTTACTACTTAAAAAACATTTCTTGGTAGAGTAATTTTAAGCTTAATGTTGAGTATCATTATTCACACTTTTATTGTGGGCCTTCATCAAGGCATTATTTTTTCTTATCAACCATTTATTGGTGAAACTAATTATAGACCAAGACTACAACAAAGGTAGTAGTTATGAGTTGTAAATTTTTATATACCTTCTTACTATAATGCTTAAATTTGAATAGTTAGGATTAATATACCATACCTATCTCATTATTGACCTTACGGTCCAAGTCCTTGTTCCACTTTGAAAACATATAAAATAACAACTTTGGTGCCATATAACTTACCAATTAAATTAGTCATGGGGAAAACTATCTCCATATATTCTCAAAGAGCCCCCCTCGTCACAAATATAATGTTCATTCTATCAATACACATTTTGAATGACGACCTTTTATTATCCTTATATTATTATAATTTATTAATGAATGTGATTCCTAACTCTTCGAGTAGTTATTCGAACAACCTCTTTATGTAACTGAGATAATATTAATGGGGCCAGTTCCCCATGACGTTGACATGAGGGATGTAGGGTTGGAGGTTTAATATGCATTCACCTTCTCTCAGAGCGTCATAAGTACTTGTAATCTGGACCAACCATTTGATTCCATCTTCCACCATTCACATGGCAATAAGTATGATTCCACTCAATGATGCAGTGGAAGTACACCCAGTGATCATGTAACATACCTCCTATTTTTTCATGACAGCAAACCTCTCATAACAAGTGCAATATTTTTTTATTTTTATTTTTTGTGTGTGTGCGGGTGTACAAGGGTAATAAAGACATTATACTCTACGTCACAACACGACGATGAACATGATGCCTACAACTTTGACAACAACATAACGACCTAAGACACACATCAAGCATCTGGAAGCAATGAACGACAATCAACCGACGAAAAATAAGACTGACTAACAACAACATCAACGATCAACTAAAATTCATTCCATCAACCCTATAATCAATCAACCATGGGAGAGAGTAATCATTACTGTTAACAATCATACATAAACTTAAATTAATTGTGCATTAATAATCTAGTTCTAAATCAATCCTTCATCATCAATATTTGTTAGCGCATTAGAACACAATTTAAATTACTCATTCTATCTACAAGGCGCAAGAAATCCATGCAACTAGCTAAATCAACCGAGTCCACGATCATCGATCTCATCAGAGAATAATCAAGTTTATAGTGAGGATGAAAAAGTTTAATCAATCTAGATTATCATAATTGAAGTCCTAAATATCAATATTTAGAACAAATTATTTTATCTGGATAGAATTACAAATAATGCTACAAGTAATGAAAAGTCTTGTAAGTATCAATCTATATTAACTTAATGTCAATATATATAGTGTAATTCTATTAAGTACCATTTAATTTAAGAAGTGTCAATTACATTAGTTAATTATATACTGAAATTAATGTATATAAAATGATTCTCTCAAATAAAGTAAAATCATTCAATATCCATCCTAAAAATATCTCTTAAAAATCACTTGTTAACTTATCAAGAATGACTCTAAGATTCCTTTACCTTTTCAATGAGTTAATATAGCATAATAACTTAAGGAGACAAGTCTTAAGGATAGTTCAAGGTTTAAGGTTTATATGTTGAATGATTTTATATGGTTGATAAATTTTACACAAGTAAATCATTCCACATGTAACCACTTTATGACTTAAGATAATTCTACGTCAAATCACTTTACTCCATTAACATATTGAGTTATAATAATCTCATTATGCATTAACTAACTTATAGGTATCCATGTAATCTCAGGTATGCTATAATCTAATAAGTAAATTATAAAACGTAATCAATATATTTCTGCAAAAATTCTCACCCATATCATTAACTCACTTCCAACCATTCTCTAATGAGTATGTATTGCAATAAATATTTTTTTTTTTTTGTAAAACAAATTCAATTAAAGCAAGGTTGTTAAAATGATTTAATACCGTTCATCAATTCAACTGTTATAGTATTGTTATAATCACAAAAAGGTGGGTACGCTGGTTGTTTTAGTTACAACTGTAGTCTCAATTGTTACAATCACAAAAGGTGGGTATGCTGGCTATTTTAGTTACAACTGTAGTCTCAATTGTTATAATCACAAAAGGTGGGTACGCTAGTTGTTTCTGGTCCACAAAGGAACATAACTCAAAATTGATATGCACCAGAGGATTTATATGGTTTCTTCATGGGGAAATACATAGGTTTACAAGCTAAAGGCAATTGTGCCCAAATGATGGCAACTAAAGCGACTAAACCATAATCCATCTCTACTCAAGCAATGCCATCAACCCAATACATTACACTTCCAAAGAGCAACAAAATCATGGTTGTAGCAACACAGTCAGCAATAGAGGTAAAAACACAGAATGAAATGCCCACCCAACATAGGGAAGGGGCGAGCTGATAAACCGGGGTTGTATGAATGGATGAAGGGCAGAGGCACTTGCCATTAACAAGAGAGGAGCACACATGTTGAATTCGCCTTTAATCGATAATGGCTTAGGGTCGAATTCTTCGTCAAAAGATGAAGGCGTTGAGTTTAAATGGCCATGACCAAAGAGCATGCAGAAACGAATTTGCCAGAAACAAATTTTTCAGTAATAATTTTACAAAAACAAATTGCCAGAACAAATTTCATAGTAACAATTTACAAAAACGAATTTGCTAGAAACGAATTTTTCAGTAACAATTTTACAAAAGAAAATTGTCAGAAACAAATTTTACAGTAACAATTTACAAAAACGAATTTGCCAGAAATGAGTTTTTCAGTAACAATTTTACAAAAACAAATTTGCCAGAAATGATTTTTTCAGCACGAAATTACACAATGACTTTCACCATTCAGGGGATGGAGACGCAAGGCTAGAGTTTACACAGTATAATTTACACAGTAAAATTTATACAGAAATGATAATTACATAATAAAAAATTGCCAGTGTAATGACGAAGGCGTAAGGCTAGAGTGGCCATTAATAAACAATGCAAGGCTAAAATTTCTCAGCCATCAGATAAGGAAATCAATGAAGGATAGTTATTTCTCACCCATTCTGAATTACAACAGCTGAGTTAACATTTTTTTTTACAACAATTACCCATTTATAATCGCCGAAGTAATTAATAAATAAATAAAAACATTCATTCCAACAAGATCCAAACACAGATTGAAGTTAAATATTCTTTCATCCAGATTACCAATATATAAATTCTGACAATAGTAAGATAATGCCAGGGCCCTAAGGATAACTTATCGAAGGGATCACAGGGATTCTATCAGTCAGGGCGCAAAAAATAAACAATAAGGAAGCAAGATAATCCACCGCGGAGGCCGTGCTGAAAGATGCAAGTCATCAATCTGGCAAGGACATCAACAGAGGGAGATGGCTAAGGTTCACCTTTGCATCACCATCCTCGCACAAAAAAGCAGGGCATTGAGATCCATAGGTCTTTTAACGCCAAGGTGACGATCGTAGATCAGGCTCCTAGCCAACTGCTCAGGTAAGGACTGGCGTGCTAGGGACGAAAAGAAAACAATCGCATGGGTCACAGTCAAACCACAAGGCTGTCAAGTCAAGCAGGGATGAAGGTCGTGGGAAATCAATCAACCCAACAATCTGCTAGGCTAAGAAAAAGGGGTCCACTATCAATCTAAACATCTAATCCATTTACACTCAATATGCAGATCCAAGCATAAGTCCTAATGCATTCTACTCTACAAAATAATAGAGTGTACCGTTGCCTGATCACCCGCCTCGAATGACGTCCCACGCTCCATGCAAATCCCGCTTTCCGATCATCGAGACCTCACCGGTACCTCCTAGCCAATGCTAGGGGTACTCTTCTTCCCCCTTAGCCCCCTGAGTTGAAAAGGGGCCACACACACTATCCAAAAATTGTGTCTATCTCCTAGCTCACCTCGCAAGGCCGAGCTACCACTCCTCTCCGAGCTGGGTATCCCAACTCCCACAAGTAAATTAGTCAAGTCGATATTTCTGAAGCGTAAAGTTACGCAAAACAGAATATGATCCTTCTTCCTTCTCCTCCCTTTCTTTTATATAGTTTCAAACTTCCTTTCTTTCCTAAAAGCTCATTTAATTAAAGTTTTTAAAAATAAATTCCCAAAAATTCCTCTCCGTACAAGTGTTCCTCATCCCCTACAATCCTCCATAAATTAATTTCTTTAATTAAACAATTATCTTTATTTCCCTCACCCACCTAGAGTTACTCCTAGAATCACTCCTAGGTGTCCCTAGATTCCCTTATAGGTTTTAAAGGCTTTCCCTATTATAAAATTGCTAAATCAGTTTAAAATTAGAAAGCTCTTAAATGTGGATTCTTTACTAAGTTGACTTCCCGCTTTTTCCCTTAAGTTCCCCCTTTTTTCCTTTTTATGTTACCTCCTTTCCCTAGTTTCCTATTTTTTTTAATTTTTCCCTCTTTCCCCTTTTACTTAGAACTCAAAAAGGTAAGCGTGGAATATAACCCCTGTTTCCTTTTATCATTAATTTAGTATCTTTTAAATTATCAAATGATAAAATAATTAATTCCCTCTTTACTTTTTATATCCTTAGATTTTATTTCTTATGAATAATTTAATTTCTTACTCCCTTCATGTTACAAAATTTTATGAAGACCATAATTATTACTTAAGTGGTTTTTATTTTAAATTTTATTATTTTATTTTATTATTAATTTTTTTATTATTTTATTTTAAAGGTAGTCAAAATTTTACCCCTAAGAAAATTTTAGAATTAGTACTTAGATTTTGTACTGGGCGACATTTAATTAGGGAAATTGTTTTAAAATTTCCTAACCTATCATTTGCCTTAAGGCCATCTAGGTTCATCCCTCTATCATCAACAATGCGATGTGCCCTTTAAGACGCACTAGGTGCTCCAAGGGGGCCACTTGCCTCATCTGTTCCCTTGTGCGATGTGCCTTTCAGGACACACTATGTGCTCCAAGGGTGCCACTCGCCTCTTGACTGATTGGTAGACATCAATAACCCCTGGAGTCAACACTCCGCCAGGTGAACTTGTTGGAGACTAAGGGATTCTAAGGAATAAGGCCCTTGCCTTATTGCGCGCCCCTTAAAATCATCGCGAGCGACTGTTGCAGTCTACCCTCACGACATCGTGGGTCCTCTCAAACTAGGTAATTGTTAACCTACAGTTCAAGCCACGACGGGAGTGCTAGTAGGTTGTGGTAGGGCTGTTGTCCACACCTCTCCCTCAACATCTATGGTAGTCTTGTGTAACCCCTTTACTACATGTGTGAGTCTAGTCGGCAAGCTATCGTCAGCCTGCATCATCAACAAATCATGTTAGAACATATCCATATCATATCACCCAGTCAGATGCACTAAATATCATAGTAAAACAATCAAACCCCAATGGCACACTCCCTAACTCGGTCCGGAGTCCAAGGGGTTCCATCAATGCCTCTGCATCTTCAAGGTCCAAAACCCTGCACACTCAATAAAATTGAGTCAATAGCACCTGTCTATGTCACTGTAGTAAAACAACATGTCATCAACCCATAACACATCATAATCAAAATCAAAAGTTTTAATAGCATAAAATCCGGATCACTTGCGAGCAAGTGTCTTCAAAGAATAAGTTCGCTCAGTGCGCCAGAGTGGGATGTTACAGATCAGATCGATACTAGTCTCATCCTTTAGAACAACAAGAAATGATGACTTCTCCCTTGTATTCACATTTATTTCATTTCTTCGTTCTATCCTTAAACTTTGGTGAATTCAACCCCGAGATGATTTACAGGGAAAGAAAAAACTCTTTGTTGGAACAATGAATCAAATCTCTAGGTAACAACATTTATTTATCGTCTATGAATAAAATTAGTCATTTATTTTCTTTACATAAAATATTTTTTGTAGAGAAGGGTATATATTATGGAATATGTATATGTATACTTTTACTTCCTTTTTTTTTCTGATAATCCTCACTTTATTATGAGGTTTTCCCCAAGTCTGTGGATACCACTACTATCTATTTTTCAAATGAAAATATGTCTCTATGTATGAAAGAGTTATTTTATTACATTGTACTAGATTTAATTGGTAATACTCCCATCCTATTCACCGAATCTATGTGGCTAAGACGATATGTTTACTTATTGATGAGGTTCTTTCAACTACATGTCTACTCACAGTGTAGAGAGGATTTTTCGTTACTTATCCTTTCTATTTTATTATTTGGGTTTTAGATCATCTACGTGTCTTTTTCAACCTCGATAATTAAATATAATTTGAACCAAAGTCTTGGAATTTATCATACATCTATTTATTTTGGTATCATAGTTCTATTTTTAAAGTCACTCTGCCCATGCCTCCAAGGTTTTTCCACAACACTAATGCTTAAAATTTATTGTTGATTGTATAAAATGTTTGGAACACATTATTAATGATGGGTTGTTTTGATATGTGGTATAAACCTATCAGGCGACAAGGTAAACCTTCAACTTTCCCATGTCCTCCATTTCTAAATTGGAACTGGTCAATGTTTATTTCAATACATAACTCTTTCTTCACCTATTTATAAATGACAATGGGTAAGCTCGTTGAAAAGTGGATGCTAAATCCTCTTTTATTTTTATTTAAATTTTTCATATCTCTATTCCTTACTTCCTTTGTGTTTTCTATAGTCGGAATATTGAATACAATCCTTAATACCTTGCAGGTACTGACAAGGTACTTGGGTTCCACCAAAGGCAGATTATTCAGAAACCTTAGTTTCAATTTCTATAGCTTATGAACAGTCTTTTTCAAAACATGGGTTTAATTTATTTATTTTTAGTTTATATGCAGTTTATAAGGTTATATCCTTTTATTTGATTAAGAATCTTGGAAGTTTTGTGTAACAATAATGCTTCTATGTTATATCGTAATTAAAAATATTTATTGGAAAACCTCATTATCACACTATTGAGATCCGTAATTTACGCCTTGATAAATTTTGTTTTAATTTGTTATCAGTCAGGGAGTTGTATGTATTCACAAATAAAACATATTCACCCCATGGTCATACCCCATTCCAGGTGGTTACAACTGTATAAAGTTTACCTAGATATTCTGGAAGTAATTCCCTTTATCGATGCAGGAATTTCCCATTTACTACTTCCTAAACTCGTATATGCTTAGATCAGAAAAATTGAGAACATTGTAGACAATGTTATTCTATTTTGGAGAAAAATATCAAGTCATTTTTGGTCTTAATGTAATTGTATGCTAACAACAATTAATATACGATTTTGTTTACTAAATCGTTTTAACCCGATAGATTTCTTTTGTTTACAGGAATATTCTAATGTTTTATTGTATATGCATATTCACTATCGTTTAATATAGTAAGGCATTTATAAAACCTCTACTCATCACTGTCTAGGTTCTCTAGCTTCTTTATTTGGACATTTCATGACTATAAACATTCAGGAACCACACTACTTTTACATTATAATTTCCAGATTCGATTAATTAATATAATTATACAAAATGTATTATGATCGCCTTTATCATAATTATAGAAAACAAAAATGCATAATTTCAAAATAAGTGTAATGAAGTATGTATGATTCACCTCAAGTAGAATGCATGCATTTATATAAAGTGATTATGTAGCATACATATAATTCTATAGCTACATACAATTATGTAGCTATGTGTGAATCAATATATGTCATAAACATTAAGATATATCCAATTATGTAGCTTCATATTAATAAATAAATCCAACATACAAAAGTAAAACACATATATATAGATCAGGTCTTGCAGCTACAAGCAATTCAATAATCCTACATAAGTGGAAATAATTAGATAAAGATACATATCTATAACAATTATACTGGAAAGAAAATAAAACATCCATGTTCCACCCAACCATAGATATAGAACAACCACAATTACTTGTCCTGATTACTCCCTAGCCTGACCATGACTCCATAAAGGAAAAATGAACATCACTCATTAGCCACTGTCTCCCTGAATAGTTAAAAAAAAAATCATTTTCCTAGCACCAGTTGTGCTCATAACAACAAATAGTCATTTCCACATTATACTAAGCAACATACTGCCTCCCACATATGTTGTATATATCCTTTTTCCATTTCCTAGGACTTTCCATCCATTTCCCTCCTTGGGAAATTCACAACTTTACAAATCCCTAATTTTTAGGGGTTGTTAATGACAAAACTCAACTTCTGGCCTATGTAAAAATCAGCTCTGAGTTAACTCAAACATGTTCCCCACTCATGGAGTCAGAGTCAAATATTTTTAACCTCGTTGTTCCACCTATTTTGCAACATTTAATTTATTAAAATATATGTCTCATACATGTGTCCATAAAAAGGGACAGTTGACAAGTCAAACACTTGCCAAATAGTCATAAAATAATAATTACATACTTCCACAAATTCAAATCCGAATTTAAAAAAATGGAGATTTATTTTAAACACAACAATTTTTTTAGAATAAATTGTTTTAAATATTTGAGGATGTCACATCTTCTCCCCCTTAAGTATAAAATTGTCCTTAATGTTAGTCTTTCCTTAAACCATCACTTGGAATATATCTGGATAAGATTTCAACAATTCATCTTCCATCTCCCAGGTACGCTCCTTAGGAATAAAGTGTTTCCGTTGAAATTTTACCTGGTTATGTTCCGAAGTACTGTTGCTTTCCTGTCCAAAATGCGTAGAGGTTCTGCTTGGAACTCACCTTCTGGTTCCACTTGCACCATGTTCCAATCAATGATGTAAGTAGGATTATGAATATATATTTTTAATAATGAAACATGAAAACATTATGAACTTTTAAATTTGTAGGGAGTCATAGTTGGTATGCCACTGATCCGATTTGAGTTAAGACTTTGAATGGACCAAAAAATCTTGATGCCAACTCGATACAACTTCCTAGTTATAGGGAGATCCTCCTTGCTTTGAATTTGACATATACATGCTCTCCAATTTTGAATTCCTGATGTCTCCTTTTGATAGCTTCATAGATGTTTTGTCGAGCATGTTCCTCTTTCAAATTCTGTTGTACCATTTTGACCATCCTTTCCATTTCTTGGAGCATTTCTAGTCCAACCATAATCCTGTCAACTGGATTATCCCAACTAATTATAGTTGTACATTTCCTTCCATATAAAACTTCGAAGGGACTTATCTTAGCCAATGCTTGATACCCATTATTGTATATGAATTCAACTAAGTTTAGATACACTTCCCACTTAATTGGTTTTGTTTTTGCATACATTCGTAACATATCTTTGATAATTTGATTTGTACATTCTGTTTACCCATCCATCTATGGATGGCAACTTGTGTTGAAATTCAGGTTAATACCTGAACCTGTAAATAATTCCTTCCAAAATTGGAAGTAAATTTAACGTCTTAATTTGAAATCACCATGTTAGGAGTCCCATGTAGTCTAAATATTTATTTCATAAAAAATTGGGCGATGTTAATTGCTTTATAAGTAGACTTCATAGGTATAACGTGTGCATACTTACTTAGCTTATCAATTACTACCATAATTGAATCATTTTGTCTTTGAGTCTTAGGAAAACATGTGGTGAAGTCCATTGAAATAATTTCTGATTTCCATTCTGGTATAGGAAGAGGTTGTAAAAGACCTGTCAGATGTTGATGTTCAACTTTTACCTATTGACAATATAAACATTTAGATAAGTATTAAGTTGTTTCAGATTTCATATTAGGTTAATAAAATTGTTTTCTTAAAGTTGTTTTCATTTTCTGGTATCATGGATGACTAGAACATGTCTTTTTGTGCATCTCATTAAGAATCATCATCCTCAATTCAATATAATTAGGTACATATAACCTGTTTTTGAACCTTAGCAGTCCATTTTTATCCATACTGAAATTTGTATTGCACAATTTTCCCTCATTTTTCTACCATTCGTCTGTTATTTTGATGTATTCTACATCATTTTGCTTGCAGATTTAATTTTCTCCTCAATATTGTTTTCTTCTTTGTTGATTATTACTTCATATAACTCATTATTTCTCCGACTTAGTGCATATGCAACTTTATTTTCCTTTCCTTTGATGTGTCATATTTCAAAATTGAATTCTCTTAGGAAGGCCAATGATCTCACATGTCTTGCATTGAGATCATGTTGACTAAACAAATGTTTCACACCACTGTAATATGTTAGCAATATAATTTTTCTTCCCATTAAGTAATTTCACCACATTTTCAATGCATGAATTACAATTGTTGATTCTATATCATGATTTACACAGTTTCTTTCATGTTCCTTTAATTTGCATGATTCTTAATAAATAACATGTCCATCTTGAGTTATTACTCCTCCTAATCCTTCTTTACTTTCATCCACACTAACCGTAAAGTATTTATAATGGTAATACACTTTGAGTATTAGCGTTGTAGTTAATAGTCCTTTCAATTTATTAAAATTATCTTGGCATTTTTTAGACCAATTCAATTTTGTCCCCTTTTTATGCAATCATGTAATATGATATGCGATTTTGGAAAACACTTCGATAAAACTCTAGTAATAAATGGAAATCTCCATGAATGATCTTATGTATTCTACGTCTTTAGGAATATGCCATTCCATAATGGCTCTAATCTTTTCAGGATCTACTCAAATACCATTTTCTGATATTACATGTTCTAAATATTGTATCTTCCTTTGGTAAAAATCGAATTTATCAAACTTAACATATAGTTTATGCTCTCTTAGAGTCTGTAACACTATTTTCAAATTTTGTTCATGTTCTTTTGCAGTTTTTGAATAGATTAATATATCATCAATAAATATTAGTAGGAATTTATCTAAATACTAGCTGACTATATTGTTCATCAAGCACATAAAAGTAGTTGGTGCATTAGTAAGTCCAGACATAATCACTACAAATTCATAATGTCCATAACGTGTTCTAAATTGTTTTTTGTTTACATCTTTTTCCTTTATCTAGATCTAATGATAACCATATCTCAAGTCTAGCTTAGAGAATATTTTTTCTCCTCCCACTTGGTCAAACAGATCATTGATCCTAGGCAAAGGGTATTTTTCTTTAATCATCATTTTTTTCAATTGACAATAATCAATACATAGTCTTAGTGTTCCATCTTTCTTTTTAACAAATAAAACTAGGGCTCCCACACTAAAACACTTGGTTTGATGTATTATTTATCTAACATTTCATGTAATTGAATTTTTAGTCCAGTTAATGCAAGAACACTCATTGTATAAGGTGCCTTTGATATTGGGGCATATCTAGGTAGCAAATCAATAGATAAATTTATTTCTCTCCTTGGAGGCAGTTTTGGTATCTCTTCTATGAATACATCTTTAAATCCTTGAAGGACTGCAAAGTCTTCCAAACTTGGTTTGCTTTATCTTCCCAACATATTAGTTACTTGAATAGAATACACTTTGCAACCTTTACTAATACATTTCTTGAATTGCACTTTTGATATGTGTCTAACAAAAAATGGTTTTTTGATTCCTTGTATTGTTCTTGATGTATTATTTTCATCCTTGTACACAATGAATTTTCATAGAAGTTCAATACCACTTTATGTCCCTCTAACCAACCCATTCCAATAATTATGGCATATGATCCTAAAGGTAACATGTTCAAATTTATCTTTGTATTCTGACCACTTATACTTAGTTCACACTCAGAAATAAATTATGTTACCTTTCTTTTTTTCCCTTTTGCTAACTTTACTATCCAGGATTTAGCATGTTTTACCTTCTTTAGCTTGTTTGATTCTACTAAAGTTGGGGTAACATATATTAAAGTATCTCCTCGGTTAATTAAAATAGATACCTTGTTGTTATGAATTTTACCTTCAATTTCCATAATAGTGGATTGATGATCTACTTGCTTGCCGTCCAAAGCTACATTGATTCTATGAATGCTTCTGCCAATATCTCCAACTGTTGAAGCTTCTTGTAGATTGTAGACTGAATTTTTGTACGATGGCTTTAAGTGTGGGCATTTTCTTCGCAAATGGGGTTCTCCACACTCCCAACATTTCAACGGTTCTTTGGGACTATCTATTATCTTCTTGAATCCAAAATTAACTGGTTTATTCCCTCCTGAGCTTGATGTGTGCTAGATGGATAGTCAATCCTTTGGAATCCTTTAGTCATGTTACGGTAAGGGGTTGGTTTGAAACCTTTCTTTCATTGAATCAATTTATCGTGATTCTTATCTTTCCATAAATTGGGAGTTTTCATATTTCTATTTATACTATTCATAACATATTCTGGCTTTCCTAAATACCTCATTCAAATATTTAGTATTATCAAATTAAGTTTGTCTTTATAAGACTATGGTAGACAACTCAAGAATCCTTGCATTTTTTCTTTATCTTCTTTGATACAAGGCACAAATATCATTCGATCTAAAAACTTATTAGTTAGATCATTCACAGACATTTGTCCTAGTCACAATTTCATAAAATTATTTAATATTTCTCTCATAATAACTTTTTGATAGGTATTGTTTCTTGAAGTGCTTCTTGAAATCTTCCCATTCCATGTTCTTCTCTTTTAGTCCTTTGGATATTTTTAATCCTTACCACTAGATGTTGGATTTACCTTTTAGGTTGTAAATAACCATTCTTACCTTCATATTACTAAAGTAGTTGTATATCTGGAAGTATCTATTTATGTCAAGTAACCAAGATTTTTCCTCCTCACTGGTTCTGGACTCACCGTCAAATGTTGAAGGTTTGAATTTCTTAAATTCTCCCTCTAAATGGTCCATCTATTTTCTTTTCCTTATTGTAGAGGTTTTATTTTCTATCATGTGTGTGTGTCATTGGAAGGGTTGTTTTCTCTTTTTGTTGCATGACTAGGATCCTTTGAGGACATTTTTACTAACCTCATCGTTGATTTCATTATTCCTTGGACTCTTCTTTATTGCTATGCTACGTAAACATATTTCATTAATTTCGTTTTGATCTTTTTGAGATTTCATTATTTTTTTCATTATCAACTTTAAACACCTACAATTCCATTATAAGATTCCTCATTGTTTCCAACACTTGGGTGGTTGGAATTCCTTCACTGCAATATTTTGGGTTTCTAGGAAGATCTTGATTATTGTTTCTCTCAAGTCTTTCTTCTTCTACAATCTATGCTGACATGTTTATCAAAACAATTTTGATACAGTATTTTTGTACAGTTAAATATTTTTTTTTAGATTTTCATTTAACCAGAACAATTTTCTCATGTCTCCCTCAAGCCTAAGTGTTGTAACCTATTGCTCTGATACCATATGTAATGAGCCCAAAATTTACTACTTAAAAAAATTTATTGGTAGAGTAATTTTAAGCTTAATGTTGGGTATATAGTATTCTAGATATAAAATAGTATGCATAACAAAAATAATTAGCTATAAATGGCAAAGAAACAATGATATAACCAGAACAATACTAGAATAATACCAAAATAACACTAGAAAGAGAACTTTTATTTCTTAGAGCAATGTTCACTTGCCTCTTCGAGGGGGAAACCTCTAGCAAAGCAGAGCTCTATTAAAATAATATCCAAGACAAGACTTCTCATACCCTATACTTATATTTATAGTAAATCTATATATCTAAAAGAACAATCTAGAGGAAGATCCTTCTAGAAGAGGAAGATTCTATTATGTCTTCTTATATTTGACTTATTCTTCCTTATTGCTAGGCCTTATTAACATTGGATTCTATTGCATGGAATTATATTATTCTACCTACGTGAGGGGTTATGGAGGTTAGGTCCCTAACATGCCCTCCTCCTCAAGGATTCAAATGAGAGAATTGTTGTAGAATGGTGGTCAACTCCCAGGTGTCATCTTCAGGAGGGGTATGTTTCCATTGGACTAACACTTCTTGGATGGTGATCTGACAGAGATGATGTTCTCTCTGGGCCAAGACTTCTTGTGACTACAACCATATGGAATCTTCTTCATACAAATCAAGGATCTTAGTTCCAATCACCTTCTTTAAGTAGGAAACATCAAAAAAAGAATGGAGCTTTGACTGACTAGGTAGAGATAACTTATAGGCCACTAATCCCACCTACTTAAGAACTATATAAGGACCATAAAATTTAGGTGCAATTTTATGACAATGGTGAAGTTTGAGTGATGTCTTATTATAAGGTTGTAGTGGAAGAAATAACCAGTCCCCTTCAACAAAATGGAATTCAGAATGACCTTGTTTTTCTTGTTTCTTCATGCGATCCTGAGCCATGAACAAATTGTCTTTGAGGGCACGAAGAATAGCCTCACAGAATGTAAGATTTGTTTCAACCTCCCGAACCTTCGATACCCATGGAATATAGGATATAAATGATGGAGGCGTTTGGCCATAGATTGCTTCAAAAGGAGTCATATGAGTAGTTGTATGGTAATAGGTGTTGTACCACCATTCGTCTAGGGGTAACCATTGGGCCCATCTATTTTTCCACTAAGACGCAAAACACCTAAAATATGTTTCCAAACACTTGTGGAAAACTTCAGTATGGCCATCCATCTGGGGGTGATAGGCAATGATAATATGCAATTGGATACCCTGTATATTGAACAATTCTTGCCAAAAATTGCTGGTGAAAGTGGGGTCTCTTTCAGAGACAATAGAATTAGGCATTCCATGAATATTGAAGATATTATCCATGAATATTTGAGACACTTTGGCGGTTGTGAATGGGTGTTGAAGAGCACAAAAATGAGCATATTTGGAGAGATGATCAATGACCACCATGATGACTAATTTATTTCCCTTTTTAAGTAAGACAACAATGAAGTCCATAGAAATATCTCACCAAATAGAAAGGGGAATGGGAAGCGCTTGGAGTGTGCCCATAGATTTGAAAGTTTCTTCCTTGTTTCTTTGAAAGAACTAACATTCAACCACAAAGGTGTGGACATCATGTTTCATACCCTCCCAGAAACTGTTAGACCCGTTCATAGGTTTTCGTAAATCTTGAATGCCCGACTATGGGTGAGGCATGAAGTTGAGAAAGTGTTGTGGATTTAATTTGGGATTGCTTGCATATGTACAAATGAATTTTGTATCAAAGATATTGATCATTCCAAGAGTACCCTGGAGAAACTAAAGAATTGTGTTGCAATTGGTTGAGCAGGCTAGAAATTTTTGGGTCTTGCAACCATTATTTATGAACTACTTGGAGCCAATCTGGTACAATGAAGGAGATGGAGAAAAAGGACCCTTCATCTTCATATTTCGAGAAAAGAGCATCAACCACTACATTTCTCTTTCCCTTCTTGTAAATGATCTCATAATCATAGCCAAATAACTTGGTCACACATTTTTTTTGTTTCAAGGATGAAATTTGTTGTTCTAGGAAATAATTGAGACTTTGATGATTAGTTTTGATTTGGAATCTTTGACCAAGTAAATAAGGATGTCAGAGATCCACAACATGAAAACTAGATAACATTTCCTTTTCATAAGTGGTTTGGCCCAAATGTCTTTTTGGAAGTTCTTTTCTAGTGAAGGCTAAGGGCCTTCCATATTGCATGAGGACGGCCCCACTTCCTTTCTTGGAAGAATCACATTCCAATACAAATGTCTTTGTGAAGTCTGGGAGTGAAAGGACAACAGTCGAGAACATAGCATATTTTAAGGCTTGGAAGGCATGATCCGCAACTGAAGTCCAAGTGAAGGAATTATTTTTAAGGAGGGAAGTGAGAAGAGCTACAATCTTTCCATAATTATGAACAAACGTCCTATAATAGCCCATTAAACCTAGAAAACCATGCAAGCTCTTAAGATTTTTAGGGTGAGGCCAATATTGCATAGATTCAATTTTCTTAGGATCTACTCGGAAACCATCCTTGCCGAAAATATGACCAAGTATTCCACTTTCGAGGCACCAAAAGCACATTTAGATTGTTTCAGGAAAATTTGGTGCTTAGAGAGTTGATGGAGAACTTGATTCACATGGGGAAGATGGGATGACCAAGTTTTACTATAGATGAAAATATCATCAAATAAAACTAAGACAAAATGATGAAGACATGATTCATAAGACTTTGGAAAGTGGAAGTAGAATTACACAATCCAAAGGGAGTTACTAAGAATTCATAATGACCCTCATGAGTGCGAAATGTAGTCTTTGGAATGTCTCCTTCTTTCATATGGGTCTGGTGGTATTCAGAACATAGATCCAATTTGGTGAAGTACTAAGCACCACTCAATTCATCCAGGAGGTCATCAATGACAGGAATGAGGAATTTGTCTTTGATTGTGATCTTGTTTAGGGCACACAAATCAGGACAGATGCTCCAAATACCTTCTTTCTTGAGTACCATGACCATAGGGGAAGAATAGGGCTAGTACTAGGATGGATAAAAATGATTTCTAGTAATTCATGAATTTTTTTCTCATTTTCATTCTTATAGGCAAAGGGATGATGATAAGGCTAAACATTGGGAGGAATATTTCCCTAGATGTGAGGGATGGAACGATAATGGATTCCATAGGAAGGGGTAAGTGCTTTGTAGGTGGTAAAAAAAACTTGGTGGTGAGAGAGGATAGAGTGGAGGTCAGGATGCACATAAGGTGTCTCAACAGCATGAATGGAGTGGAGTTGGGCTATAATTCCTGAAAGGCCTTTTTTGAGGAGATTTTCCATGTGATGGGAACTGATGATATCTGGGGAGCCTATTGTGATGCCTTGGAACTTATATTGTTGTCCCTCCTGTCGCAATTGCATGGTTAAGTCCTTAAAATCCATGAGAATG
Source organism: Picea engelmannii (assembly GCA_009831015.1). Taxonomy (NCBI): domain Eukaryota; kingdom Viridiplantae; phylum Streptophyta; class Pinopsida; order Pinales; family Pinaceae; genus Picea; species Picea engelmannii. Next base: position 113,865 of record ML813012.1, on the reverse strand, counting down.
GGGCCTAGAGTGAGTAACCATTCGGAAACAAGAACAATTTCACAACCACCCATGTCTATAGGAAACATATGGGATTTAAATTTATACTTACCAATTTGGAGTCACACATTTTCACATCGTCCCCCACATTTCATGGAACCACCATTGGAAATCATGATTTGAAAATTATTAATGGAACAGATGTAACAATTGACATCTTGGGCAATGCGGAAATGAATAAAGTTATGGGTGTTGTTGTAACCTAGGTTTGCACCCCTACCTCTCCTCTCTCTTTTCCCTATGCCTTCATCAATTTTTCCTATTCCGGTTGGTTAAGTCAGTTTCCCATTACTGAGTGACTTGTTTCTTATTTGTTTCTTTCTTGATTGAGTCTTTGCGCATTTCTATTTATATTATTTCTTAAAGGATAAATACATGTTATATCTGGTTCAAAATGCTTGTCATCATGTTTTCCATTGATTGAGCTCACAACAGGTCAACTTAACCTTTTTGTATGCACAGGAAACTTTGGTGGACAAGCAAAACAATCCAGGGCAGTTAATTTTGGGCTAAGATTGTGGGAAAAGATAGGTTAAATTTTGATGATGGAGATCCATCAGGCCATTCATATTGACAACTTTTATGCATTCAGAGTGTCGAAATCGCACAGGGTTTAACATCAAGAGAAAACCCACAAAGTACAAGAATTACCCGAAGTCCCAAAGTGAATCTGGACCGTTCATCAGCAAGGACCTATGGAGGAAGATATTTCACTTCAAAGAATTAGCACTCCAAAATATTTGTGAAGAGCTAGAGAAAGAATTACCCGAAGTCTTGAATTCTCTAGATCCTTCCACGTCACTCTGGGCCCGTACTACTCTGGGAGAACTTCATGCCTCACAATCCAAAACTCTTGAACACCGAAGTGCTGAATCATGCAGCACTCATCTGTCAGGACTTGTGGAACTCATCTGTGGAGACACATGGCTTCCATCTGGCCCTGACATGTGTCACTCATTTTTGGTCATTTGGGTCCCATCATTCGCTCATCTTTGAGTGAAACATGTGACTCGCCTTATGTGACACACTAGAAACCATGACATCATATGTCATCTAGCTGCCATGTCAGATTTGAAGACTTATCACTCTGGGATATTTCCAAGAACAACATTTACAAATTCCCAAAGCCCGAACTCCCAAAGCTAATATGGGTTGTCCATCAATGAGGACACGCAGCAACAAATATTCATCTTAGGATATACAACACTTTAGAGGATTGCGTGAGAAAGGAAATGAAAAATCCCGAAGCCTGAACTCATGAAGTGAATCTAGACCATCCAGATCCATAGGCCACATGCAGGCATATCTCTCACTTTAGAAATGGGGCACTCTAGAGGATGGTAAGAACTATGCATTGAAAAGGGTCGAAGCCTGAAATCCTGAAGTAATTGAAGACCGTTGATCTCAAATCAGAAATAATCATTGATCCTTGCAAAAGGTAAGAAAAAAATATCACCCAGATCATAGATTGCGACACGATCAATGACCATACTTCAATGTGGGGACATAAACTGCTCGAATGTTAATTTTCCAAAGCGTTCCTGTAATTGGAACCATGGTATTGTTGGAAAGGTACGTGGCATCTTGTGGAGGATTACGGGGGTCAGAGCGGTGTGGACCCAAAATACCCTCGACAACTTCCACAATCATGTGCTTATATGACATCAGGTCACTGCGTCACCTCCACTCACCTCCACTCACACTCCCTCTACCGCTCAACTTTTGCCACCTGTTCCCCCAACTACTCCCCATATCACCTATCATATCCTCCCATATTGTCTTCCTAATGGATATTTGAATCCACATATTCATGTTCACAACCAAGTCATCACAGTGAAAGTGAGGAGAAGGGTTAGTTACAGTCAAGACGGAGTGCACTTAGTTTCCGAAAGCTGAGACACAAACAGATATTTAAGTCTCAGTCACAGCTTGATGCAGATTAGTTCCAAAACACTTCAACAAACTACATATTCCTCAAGAAGAGATCTTCTCATGCAACGAGTTCTCTCTATTGGCCTCCAGTAGCTCACAAGAATGCCATTACTCAACATAGAGCTCTATTATGTCATCCCAAGGCCTATTTTCTACCAATTCATTTCCTCCAATGCATACATCAGTTCTGTCTCAGAGACAATAATAGTTTTTAGTTGATTAATTCCATCATTTTCTTAGATTAGATACAAGAGTGGTATTCTCTATGTGATAAGAAACACTATTGTTGATTAAGTCTGGTGTCTTAGTGAAGTTAATAATTTTTTCTACAAACAGTTACCTAAAATTAGGTCTCAGTCCCCTAAGGACGAGAACCTCTGCAACTCTGTTAAATAGGGGGTCTTTGAATGTTTTGAAGGTCGTATTTTTTGGGAAAGGATAGCACTACATAAGAATGGTTGGACCCATTTTATGCATGTATTAAATATCTCTACCTGGTGAACATACTCTTCATGACAATGTTTCGTTCAAATCTTCATGTGTTTTTATCTTATATTGAATGCAGTTTTTGATTTGTGCAAAGTACATGTCATTTACTCTCAACTATTGTGTAACTTGTCTTTATTGATATGAAACTTGTGAAAATAACTAATGCTTGGTGAATATTTGTTTTTATCGCAACCTGAAGGAGTAATTGTGTCTTGATATATGTTTAATGTCTGGAAATGATATTTTAAGTATTTAACTTCTTCCAGCAGATTATTCATTTAGTAGTTTGTTGTTTCCCTTTTTTTTGTATTATTTCATTGGTTTGTCATTAGTGTGCCACTAGCCAAGGAGGACCCTCATCCATATCATTTTTCTTACCCAACCTTACTTTTGTCTTGGTCGAACAAACCTCTAACCAACAAACAAAAATTAAAAGAAACAACCATTCTAAATCGATAGGTGGCCTAGCTTTTCCATTTATCAGTTAGGTGCACACCTTAGGACAAACATCTTCTTGCGTCATTGTCAGGGAATGGAGTAACAAAATATCTTTCCTTGGGAGAACGATAAAGATCATATTTGATCTTTGATGGTGAACAAAGGCTAGACACATTTAGACTGCATATCATTCACCTAGTGAATCCATAGTTAAAGAATCCAGTGGCGACTCCATAGTTTTAAGAAGTCATATTTTCAGATGGAAGCCATCCTAGATTGGAGGTTTGCTCCATTAAATTTCTCATTTGTTCCTGGTTTTCCAAATTTTGTTCCTACTATAGATGAGTGGGGTGATTTTTTTCCCATATTTAGAGAACATAGAGATGGAAACCCTGTTGAGAATTTGCTTGAGTTTCATGAACGCATTCATCAGTGGGGAATACATCATGAGGATGCATTAATGAATATGTTAATGTACTCATTAGAGGGAGATTCTCATGAGTTGTATCGATCCTTTCCCCCTGCTAGCATCTCCTCCCTGGAATAGTTCCATGCTACATTTAGTAAGCATTGAAAAAGGTTTTTTCCATCGGATTTACTTTTTGAGAACTGTTGTGAAGAATTTGAATCTCATATTCGATATTCACTTATTAGTTCTTCTAGTAGTTAAAATAAAGGGGAATTTTTCTTTGAGGAAGTGGAGGAATCTTCAGTTACATATAACTCTTCTATTGATCCTTTTATGCAAAAATATGATGTTGGGAATTACATTAATGATGAAATTGATGATAGAAATGCTTTGGATACATCTTTCATTATTCTAGGTGACTCAGATAGTCATTGTTATGATACATCTATTGCTCTATGTTCTCATAAATATTTGATTAACTATGAGGAAAATGATGTTGAAGGTCACGAGAAAGTTTTTCCCCTTCCTTCTGAAATGGTTGAGCAACAAGAAATCTATAAGTCTGAAGATAACATTCTGGATCTAGATCGAGGAAATACCAACAATGCAGAAGGCATACCCATTCATTTCAAACAACAAGATGAGAAGTATCAAGAGTGTTTTTCCACCCTTTATGGTTGTGAATCACATGAATTTCATGAGCCTTTTCAATGAGGACGAGAGCAACTCAGTCTTGTCTATAATGCATATCTTACACAACAACAACTTTGTCCTCTCAACCAGTTGAGGATTTTCATGAGTTTCAAGATCCAATAGCAAGATGGATGGATTCTTATTTTTTCAAAATCCCGAAGGTTGGAATTTTTAGCATGATCATCATTTGCAACTGTAAGTACCAGATGCCTACCAACTTTTTGTCACATTTGATATATCCTCTTTGGATTATTCTAAACAGTGACCTGCACAGAGTTACAGTTCTCATTCAAATGTTTTCTTGGTTTCTTTGGAAGTGGAATTACACATGATTGAGTTGGTTTTCAGTTGAATAGAGTATGTAGTAGGGGAATAATCTCATAGTTCGAGCATTTTTTTTTTTAGTTTGCAGATTTTTTTTTTCTTCAGTTTGTTGGTTTTCAATAGCTTGTTTGAA
>ML813012.1:25702-37817 GCA_009831015.1 Picea engelmannii | reverse complement strand
CTCCTTTTACCCCACTTAAATGTTCAAGTACAAGATGATTCAAAATGAAAATGTCTCCTTGGTATATATAGGAGACTAGGAGGTATAATTACAACTAATGGCCTAAAGTCGACATAAATAAAAAAACATTACTAATATAATATACCCCAATTAAGGGGTAATGAGCCAATATTAGGGCTTAACATCATACCGTATCCAAAGTATCCCGCTCTGAGTTGTTGTCCCGCGCGCTCCATGCAACTCCCGCTTGTTGACCGATGAGACTTCACCAGTACCTCCCAGCCAACGATAGGGGTACTCTTCTTCCCCCTTAGCCCCCTGAGCCACAAAGGGGCCACACACAATAAACCAAAGAACAACTAGCTCCCAACTCACCTCACAAGGTCGAGCTACCACTCCTCACCAAGCTGGGTATCCCAACTCCTACAAGCTAAGTCATTAAAGTCTAAAATTCTGCAGCATAACATTATGCATAACCAAAGAGATACATCATCCTCCTCCTCCCTCCTTTATATATATTTTCTAAGTCATTTACTTTCCCAAAATCCCATTTAATTCATTGTTCAATAATTTAATTCATAATAATCCTCCCTATACAACTGTCACCCATCCCCTTCATTGAACCATAAATTAATTTCATTAATTAATTAATTACTCCTATTTCCCTCACCCACCTAAAGGCACTCCTAGAATCACTCCTAGGTGTCCCCATATTCCCTTACAAGTTTTAATGACTTTCCCCCTTACTAATTTACTAGTTGAGTTTAATTTAGAAAGTTCTTAAATGCTAGATACCTTACTAAGTTAGACTTTCTGCTTTTTCCCTTGGGTTTCCCCTTTCTTTTATGTTTCCCTTTTTTCCTAGTTTCCTAATTCTTTTAGATTTTCCTCTTTCCCTTTCTATTTAAAACTCAATTTGGTAGGTGTCGAAAATTAACGTTTCCCCTTTTTCCTTTTTAATTAATAAATTTTAATTAGCATAAGTGACAAAACAATTATTTCCCCTTTTTCCCCTTTTTAAATTTTATCCCCCAAAGAATTTTTATAAATTAAGTGAATTACTTACGCCTTTCTTGTCACATGATTAATGATGATTATCATTATTATTTATTTATTTTTATTGTTATTGTTATATAAATATATATTTTTATTTTTATCAGAAGTATGATTTAGACCTAAACTTTAATTTCCTAGGTTGGGCGACATTTCATTAGGGAAATTGTCTTAAAACTTTCTCATCGTGTTATTCATCCTAAGGCCATCTAGGTTTATCCATTTATTAATTAACAACACGAGGTGCCCTTCAGGACACACTAGGTGCTCCAAGGGTGCCACTCGCCTCAACCTATTTCCCTTGTGTGACATGCCCTTTCAGGATGCAGTATGTGCTCCAAGGGTGCCACTCCCCTCTTTCCATTTTTCTTGTGCGACGTACCCTTCAGGACACACTACGTGATCCAAGGGTGCCACTCGCCTCTTGATTGACTTGGTAGACATAAAAAACCCCTGGAGTCAATACTCTGCCACGTGATCTTGTGGGAGACTAAGGGACTCTAAGGAATAAGGTCCCTACCTTATTACGCGCCCCTTAGAATCATCGTGAGCGACTGTCGTAGTCGGCCCTCATGACATCGTGGGTCTTCTCGAACTATGTAATTGTTAACCTATTGTTCGAGCTACGATGAGAGTGCTAGTAGGTTTTGGCAGGGTTGTTATCCACACCTCTCCCTCAACGTCTCTGGTAGTCGTGTGTGACCCCTTTACTCCACATGTGAGTTTGTTCGGCAAGCTATTGTCAGCCTGCATCATCAACGAATCATGTCATATATAGTATCCATAATCATATCATCTAATCAGATGCACAAATGTCATATATACAAAAATCAAACCCCCAATAGACCACTCCCTAACTTGATCCAGAGTCCAAGGGGTTCCATTGATGCCTTTGCATCCTCAAGGTCAAAAATACTGCACACAGAGTAAAACCGATTCAATAGAACCTGTCTATGTCAATGTAGCAAAACAACATGTCATCAACCCTTAACGCCTCATAGTCATAATCAAATGCTTAATAGTATAATAATCCGGATCACTTGTAAGCAAGTGTCCTCAAAGAATAAGTTCGCTCAGTGCACGCAAGAGCAGGATGTTACAAATTTTCTTTCTTTCTTCTTTGGTTGGGCTATCTTAGAGTTGCTAGAATTTTGCCCCTTATTGTTTATTTTTTTTGGTACTAGGGGAATCGGTAACAATGACAGTATCGTACTCGCGTGACATGGGGTCAAATCCTGTCGGTTGCCTTATAACCCCTAGGGAGAACACACATACTACAATCATGCCCTCCAAGTAAATCAGGGTGAGAATCGACCTTGAGACCTCTTTTTACATATTTCCTTCCATTTACACGGCACTTGCCAATCGATATACACCCCTGTGGGCATTTTTCCCCTTATTTTTATTAGTATTTTGATTTCACAATTTTTGTAGCAGAATTGCGTTTAACTCCTCTAGATTCTTCAAAATTATTTTTTTATATTCTCTCACAGTTTTTAGTTCTTCTCTTAGATATATTACTATCTTTATAATTTCTGAATGCTTATCATTATTCATATACACCCGGAGATGTCCATCACCTAAATTCCCTTGTTCGGGAATATCTTGATGAGGTTCTTCTCCATGAGGCTTGGGTACTTCTATCATTTTCCTACAAAATCAAATTATTTTTCTTCCTAGAGGTAAGAAGAAAATAAAGACAATTTACATGTTATATTTTTCTATGATAAAGCCCATAAAAAGACCAAGTGTTGTAACCTACAACTCTGATACCATTATGTCAAATACCTTAAATTCCATTCAAGATTATATATATATATATATATATATATATATATATATATTCAACCATAATAGTCTAATGATTTCATGTCATCATAATTGTCACTTATAAGTCTATTAATTTATTTTATTCCTACCTTATGTTTATCCTTGTCTTCCTTTATCATACGATAGTCTCACCATCTTTTCATCGTTTTATTATAACGAGAAAACCATAGAGACTAAACGATTACATAGAAAGTACTTTATAAATTATCATAACTTATTATAGTATCTTATACTATAAATAGTTTGACAACTTGATGCTTAACAATATAGTTCTTCACTTTACATCATGTTTATAAACGTTAATCTAAGTCTTATTCCACTAAGACCAGGTACTTAATAAATTATATGTGATAGTTTTTACTTGGTTTCATAATCGACATGTTATGTATGTATTTGTTATTGTTGAGGACATGACCAATGCCATGTATAAGGGTCACATGAGGGTTTGTTCGGTTGTTATAGCCCCCCCTATGGCTATACATTCTCCATTCGACACTATAATATTACTATTATAACCCTTTAATTGTTTCATAGCATATATGAGTTAAAGTATTCAACGTACAAGTTTTTTATTGTATTTTCATGTTAAGGTAAGATCATATACAAAACACATTTCTTTGTATATCCTCCAAAGTACATAAAATGGGTTTCATTGTATCGTCTGTTGTATATCATATATTAAATGTGGTTCGTTGTGTATCATCCAACGTATACCACTTGGAATACAAGAGGACAACTCATACTTAAGGGACTTTATTATGAAGTTTTACGAGGGATTAACTCATGTTATAGTACCATTCTTAATTTAAATACTTGCCAACTTTTCTTCGTTAAACAATGTGTCATACATAGCATTTACGATACAATGATCCTGCATGCACCACCTATGGGGTTACCATATCGAGGAGATTTTATTGACAATTGTCCTAAGAAATATATACGTGGAGTGTTATTATGCTTATAGGTATTAGGGTTTTCCTATCTACTCCTTAACCATCCCAACCTCTCTCGAACTTGGCTCATTTCGCACTTTTCACTTTCATTTTCTCATCTCTTTGTTCATCTTGATAGGTTTTTTCGAGAGGTTTTATATTTTTACCGAACCCTCCTGTATATTTGAGAGTTCCTGAGTTACAATGTTGCATGTTTGATTATCCACAACCCATTTTCTTTCATTGTGGAAATTATTTGCAAGAGGCAGGGCATTTGTACCTTTTATGGCTTGTAGTTGGTATTTTTATCGACTCCAAGGTTGGTGTCCCTATCTGGTAAGAGTTCACAAAACCTCCTTTACTCTTTTAGGATTCCTGTAAACTAGAGCTTGTAACTTATTATATTTGTAATGATTCTTGAACATTTTTTAGGTTACTAGTTTATAGTCGGGTTTAAACATTATTTCGTCGTCTATTCTTAGTGTGTATTTGTATCATTTTCCTTATGATACTCTATGTATATTGTTTTCTATACCTATATATTGTGTAAAAGTTTTGACTGTAAAATTTATTTCGGTCCTGGTGCATCTTTTTTTTGGTTAACCTATGGTCCGAAGAGATTTTACTTAGACCTTGAGGTTTATTAACCAAACCCAGAATTTTATGAATTCTATGCTTCAAGTTTACCCTTAATAGGAATTTATACAGGGTTGATATTCTCTTTGTTTTACTTCTCTCATTCCAACCAATGATTAAAACATTTTGAAAATCATTATACTCGTACTGAACTTAGTTAGGATATTTGTTGAATATATTTGCACAGGTGTTGTATTCACATAGCATATAGAAATGTGTTTTTTATTATATTTTGTAAGTGCACCATGATTTGAATGCTTGTTATAATTTATTCTTGGGAATTTTTAACTAATGATGGGCCATGTTCGTTGTTTTCAGGGGTACCCATCATTTATACGACAACCCTTAGGATTCAAATGCAGTTCAAAGGTGACATAAGGAGATACAAAAGCGTTTTGTACTCCCATGGTATGTCTGTCTCTATTTGTATATGTAAATTGAATTTTGTTTGACTAATTAAATTCGTACAACATTCTAACTTGTTTTGCTACTATTATGTAGGTGCCGAGGAGGTTTGTACCATGGAAAGTAGGAAATTCCCTTGCTTGGAAAGGTATTCGGGTTCTGTCACTAATTAAATTTCAAGCCTGGTATCACAGTATGTGACTGCTCTATTTATACATTCTGTCAATATAGTGGAATGGATAATTTTATATAAAATTATTCTTTAAAGTCCTATGACTTAGGATTGTCATCTATGCATTTTATGGTTCTGTAATTTTATGTAACTCTGTTTACTTAGTATCGATTCCTTCTTGGATATACACAGTCATTACTTGCATCTCTATTAAACTGTATTTAATTGGAATCGATTTCCTTTTTTGGGCATACATAGTCAGTACTTGTATCTCTGTTAAACTCTATTAACTCAATACAAGTTTCTTATTTGAATACAATTCATGTTTTAATAGCTAGGTTTTACTCATGATTTTTATTGGGTTTGCTACTAGTAATACGACTTTATTCGTAGATATAGGAATTGAATGACTATTGTTTTTGTTTCAAGAATATTTTTATATGAAACTATGGTATGCATTTATTTTCTCATAAAACAACTTAGATATAATATTGTTATGATTCATTAATGCTTTAAAACACTTCATAACCAAAAATATTTTTGTCACAGTAACGCACAATAATAAACAATAAACATTCAAATCAATATATTCATAATAAAGAAGTAAAATCTGGAACTTGGAGAAACAACAACTTGAATACTTTGTTCCTCCCAATAATTGAATAGAGTCTCTATAAACCTCTGTCACCCCCAAGATAAGTTCAGAATCCAAGGGGTTGCCTACGTGGCCTCTTGAAGAATTATGAGTACCATGTTGTTGTGTGTAATATTAGAAAATCATTGCGTCAAGTTAATTCAATGTGTATCCTCCTCTAGTTGTTAGTTCACATCCTAGGAATGATGTCCCATTCATTTGTCATGACATCATTTTGTTTTTTCCTAGGACTTGTGACACTTGTCTTGATCTTTCTACTCACTAACCACCTATTAGATTCAATTCTATTGATGTTCTCAAATTCTGCTATAAATATGGAATGTGTATTTTTGAAATTGAGTTAACTCCATAAGTTCTCTCAGACTGCTACCATTTGACCAACCCCTTTGGATTCCTAACTCCCTCTTTAACAATTTCTTAAACGTGTGCCATGTTTTCCAAATTTTCTTATTTTCATAAATAATAAGGTTTTACAATTTAGAATTGGTCAATTGGCCAAATTGTCTTTTGGAAAAATAATCAAAATTCTAAAATAAAAAAAATAATAATAATTTTCAAAGTTTCCAATCGTGGTGCATCACAACAATCTTTTCTACCTCCACTTCCTTTAGGATTGTTGCCTATGTTTTTGTGATGTCTTCGCCCCCCTACACAGTCAAGGTTGTAAGTTTCTCTTCTATTGATTAGGATTCTTGCTTGACCTTTCTTTGTGAAGTAGATAGTTCATCGATTACCCTGACTGCTTCTTCATGCATTGGCTCAAGGCACTGTTGAAGTACATTTTGTTGATCCTTCATCTTCTCCTAAATTTATGGAACGTTTCCTTCATCAACATGAATAGGGAAGTTTCATATACTTTTATTTTCACTCTGTTGATTTTCCTCATCCTAGAAAATGCAGAATGTGCCCAATCTGGCATATCTGATATCTTCACAAGCTCCTCTCCTTCAACAAGTGATTTCGAATTCAATTCAGGGACATGGAATTTCTCATAACCCTTCCTTGTGGTCCTATATGACTAGGGGTGATTTTAAGGATGGAAATTTATTTTAAAATGTAGAAACCTTGGCGAATCTTACTAATCTTTCATATGCCAACTATGAAATGTTGTGATATTTTTATAAAAATATTCAAATTTCTAGGGATTTTATATAGTTTGTATAAAATTTTGGTGATTTTTAAGGTAAAATAATTTTATCCTATAGAATTTGGGCGAATCATTTTTAGAATAGCGAATATTTGTTTTGGGAAAACCATGGAAAATTAGCCCATCAGCGAAATTTAGCCCCTAAAATCATCCTTGTATATGACCCTAGAGGTAGCTCACACCTATTTTTTTTTTATCAAAAAACATCCTTGCTGTAATGAAATTCCCTCAATATCTAGCATCTTCCCATGTCCTTTTAACCAACTATTCTCCATAGCACCACTTCCACCCTCTCAATACATTCAAAAAAGGGGTTGGATCCTCACCTTCCTTTGGGATCCCTGTAATCCATGAAATTAATGTAGTATCAATTGACATTGGGGGATCAAGCCATAGTTCCCCCCCATGGAAACAACTAAGAAACACCTTCATACAAGAATTAATCTCCAAACTGCGCCCAAAATGTGGAATCTTAAATAGGTTCAGTATGGCCTCCTTATTCAACCTTATTTCCTAGACCTGTGTCTCCAACACTATTGCTCACATTCCTGACATTCTCTTAGAAGACAAGTATTTTTATCTAGCCAACTCTAGGAATTTTCGTTCATTGGTGATATCATGATCCAGAAAGTTAAGGACGAAAATATTACCAAGCATCTCTCCTTCAATGCTACACCATCTCGAACTAGTGATGTCGGGAGAAGGTATTTCCCATTTTTTGTTATGTTGACTGGTGGCGCATTATCTATCCTTGGTTGGAGGTAATCTATGTGGAAGTTGGATTGTGAAGTTGAATCCAAAGCTCCAGTTACTTGTTCAACTTTTGGTGTATTTACTGGTTGTTTTGCTTGTTTTTACACTGTTTTTGATGATGCTCCAACCTTTGGTGGGGCCATTCGTATTATGTGACAGATTACTTAAATGGATCTATTTCTATTCTCTGGTAGATGTAGCTTAGCTATGATGCACTCTGATGCACTATTTCTATTTATATTCTTGGGTTTTCTCTCACTTCCACGCAACGATGAATTACACCTAACAACCTTTTGTTGTTTTTGTGCCTTCTTACCAATTGTACATGTCTCATCTCACCTTAAAAGACTTGTCCAACCCTCCAATGAGGTTGACGAGTTGTTAAATGAATAAATATTTATTAACAAATCTGTTGAGTGATTTTTCCCTTGTACTACCAATCTGCCATGATTTACAGTGTATTTTACCATTTAATAGTATACAATGTCTTTATGACCACTTATTTCTTCTTCGTAGACATCATTTCCATTCTTTAATTCTTCCAATGATATTTTCATTTCCAAATTTCACAACGGTTCTTGCTTTTGCATATGTGTTATTTGCATTCTTCCTCTTTCGTGTATTATGTGATGAATTGGTACAGTTCCATTATGATGCATGTTAACCATTCCTTTTTCACAATCTCTAATGCCTTGTACTCTATGATCTTTTTCTTTTCTCTATATCTACTTTTTATTTTATTTTCTTCCTATTTCTACTTTTTATTTTTTGGTTGTGTTTTTCCCTCCTACTATAGTACATCTACTATAATACATGTATTCTGGTGTAACCCATATTACTATGCATATTGCCTGCCATATCTATAGAGTTTCATTCGACTTCCATTCACCATTCCTCCAATGTATTATCCATTCATGGTTTCCAACTGCACAACACATGTCTCTGTTATGTGTTGAATCACATAGGGTAATAACTATTTCATTCTAAACTTTCCTATATGTTGCATGAACTTTTTTTCATAGAGAAATACCAAATCTCCCACTTGGAAATTTTTCTATTTGATGTTTCTATCATTCCAATCCTTTTGTCTTTCCCTCTGAACTTGTTGATGGAAATCTGTGACAAACCGATCTTCCTCAAGTTGTAATAAAAATTCCAATCTCTCCTCTATTATGCCAGAGTCATATACATCAGTGATTGCTACAATGTGTAGGCTAGGAAGATTAAAATCCATTGGCATCACTGCATCTTGCCCATAGAAAAATATCAAAGATGTCTAACCTTTCAATTTTTTACTTGTAGTTATGTAAGCCCATAACACTATAGGAACTCTTATTTCCCAATCATCTCTCCCTACATTGAATTTTTTTTTCAAATAATTCTCCAAGATTTTATTGAAATCCCGCATTGTTCCATTGGCTTGAGGATGATACTAGGTACTCCTCTGATGATGAATTTGGAACTCCTCAGACAATGTTTTAATTTTCTGATTCAGAAAGTGTGTTCCCTGATCACTGAGTAATATGCAAGGAAAACCAAACCTTGTGACTATATTCTCAAACAAAAACCTCACAATAGTCTCTGTGGTGCAATCTGTAACTAGGGTTTCTTATGCCCATCTTGTCAAATACTTTGTCACAATGATGATGCAACTTGCCCCTAATATTATTTCTTTCCCATTGATAAAGTGATTTCAATGTAACTTGTGGATTTAAATGCATTTCATCCCTCCTAGATGGATTTCCCACTCTTTGACATACATCACATGACTGACAATATTCCTTAGCATCTTTGTGAAGTGTAGACCACCAAATCCCTATGCACAAAATCTTTTGTGAATTTTCTCTCCTTCCATAATGTCCTCTTGAAATATTGTCATGTGATTCTTTTATTATCATTGTTCTTTCATGTTCCAACACACAACGTGTCAATATTACATCTATACCCAACTTGTATAAATTCCATGCAATCAACTAATAATCTATTGCTTTCACTACCAGTTGTTTCTTCTCTTCCACTATTATCTATGATGGATCCATACATGTGCTTCAAAATTGTATGATTTCCACAAAGTAATCATCCACCATTTTTACTACAAATATATGTGCATATGGTAAGATGTCATCTAACTTTCCTACATCTTCTCTTGATAGTATGTGTGATAGATGATCTGGTCCTGCTTTCAACTTCCCTAGTTTTACAACAACCTCAAAATCGTATTCTCGGAACAATAGTAGCCATATAAATATTCTACCCCACAACACTGGCTTGTTCACTAAGTATTTTAATGCAGAATGGTCTATGCACATCTTAAAGTGAGACCCTAGTAAATAACGTCTGAGCTTTTGTAGGTAATATACCATTTTCAATGCTTCTCATTCCGTGATAGTATAATTCTTCTCTATTATGGAAAAATTCCTACCTGCAAATGCAATTTGGTGATTTATGTCTCCCTCCCCTGGTTTAGATAGTACTGTGCCCAACACTATGGACGATGCATTTATATGTACATGGAACTCTTTGTTCCAATATAGAAAGATAAAATTCAATGTGGTCACTATTTTTTTTATTTAAGGTGTCCAACCCCTTATGATAGTCCTTGTTCCATTGAAACTTTGATTCCTTCTTTAACAACTTTTCCATTGGTGTTGTGATATGCGTGTAGCCCTTGATAAACTTCCTTTAATAACATATATGACCTAGAGTTTCCCTCAGTTTTCTTATTGATTTAGGTGGATCTAACTCTATAATTATTGCAATCCCGGTTGGATCTACTTGAAATCCCTGCTTGCATACTATATGCCCCAACAAAATTCGAAATGGTGCACAAAAAATACACTTCGTTAGGTTCAACGAAATATGACACTATCTACACCTATCCAACATCAGCTTGAGTACTTCTATGTGATCCTTCAGTAGAATGAAAACAATTCAATCATACAACTACACTTCAAGGAACATATGAATAAATTCCTTGAATGTTGCTACAAAAACTGTGGAAAATATCGTCGGGGCATTATTCAGCCCAAAGGGAATTACTCTATACTAATAACTCCCCCACTCACTCACAAAAGTAGTCTTGTGTCGGTCTTCCTGCACAATATTTATTTGATGGTGCCTCAAGAATCCATTTGTGAAAGAGTAAATTTCTTGTCCTCCTACGTTCTCCAGTACCTCATTTGTGAATGGTGTTGGAAATGGATCATGTAAAAACATGTCATTTAGCTTTCTCAGATCCACCCAAATCATGATTCCTCCTGTCTTCTTGTTCTGTACTACCATTGGAATGATCCACTCAAATTATTCCACCGGTTCAATAATTCATGCATCCAAGATCATATCTATTTCATCTTTCACCTTCTCTTAATACTTTGGATTTAACATGTAAGGCCTCTTTCACACTGGCTTAGCACTTGGTTTTAGTGGAATATTCATCTCACCCAAGTATCTAGTTGTCCCCTTCATCTCTGAAAATGTCGTCGGGAATATGTCTTGATATTCTCATAGTAAGTATGCAATATTCTCTATTGTATCATCACTCCAATAATCTCCTATTTACAGAAAGTTGGGATTATCTATCATCCCAATGTTTACCTTTCGCGTCTTTATAGACTATGTATGTGTATATGATGGACTCAAGATGTAGCCCTTCTACTGCTCGTTCTCCTTTTGTTTGAGGTACTTGTACATTCCTGGGATATTCTTCATCATGTTCTTCCTTAGCCACATTGTAAAACTCCAATAACTCATGGACAATTATATTGGCTCTCTATGCATTGGACACCGATACCACCTCCATTGGCCCTTCTTTTGAGAAGATCTTATTTCAGATATCCTGTAGCACTGAATCTATGGTTGGGGATTAATTTTCAAATGTAAATGTGACTTTGAACCTCTTTACCATCTCTTCCCATCATGTTTTCTTCCCATGCATTTCAAATTCAAAATACCAGTTCTTCAGAATTGTGTCTAGTGTGTGTATAAATATATGCATCCATTCTATCTCCAGTCATTAACTCCATATATCCTTGCACTTCTCAACATGACCTTCTATATCACTCTCTCTTGTATACTTATGCACAATGTTTTCTACCTCAGTGTAGTGACCATACTTAATTAAATACAAAATTTAATACAATTTAACATATAATTCCCTTCTCATACACAAATTATTCATTCACATCATATAAGCATAATATTCAACAGAGATTAAAATTTATCTACAACATGAAAATAACTCAACAATTCATAAATAAAAATACCTGCTTCTGATGCTAAATCCCGCTGCTCCGTTGGTCGAATGCTGAAGTTGAAACTGTGTCAAACACTGCCCAAAACCGAGTTTTCCTCCCTGCCAGCTAGGAGCAGCCTGTCCGGCTCCCTAGCTCCAGGATACCGTAAGGATATCCTGGCCCTCGTGCCCAAAACCCCCAGCAAAATGATGCCCCCTGCTTCTGATTCACCAAAAAACCCCAAAACCAAACTCCTCACACCAGAGATCTCCACAGAAAAATCTCCCCTAGAAATATATC
>ML813012.1:8882-19623 GCA_009831015.1 Picea engelmannii | reverse complement strand
TCAATTAATAATTAATTAATCATTGACAGATATGAACAAGTAATTAATAATAATTAATTAGTTAATATTATTAAGAAATAATTATTGTTTAACTAACATATTAGGACAGTCAGATTATCAAATTAATTATAATTAATAATCCTATACATCTATTTAAGCAGGGTCGTTACACTCAGTACTAAACCTTACTTGTATGAGCCCTCTACACTGTGACTAGTCTTTCATCCCCTCTCTATGTGCACCCCACAACCAAGATGGAGTTGATTTTAGGACAACATATAATGCTAACATCCTTTTTTGTTTAGGTATTTTCAACTCAACTTACTTTACAAACAAACTTATATCATTTAATCCATCGTACCTGGGTGGATCACATATCTATGTTCCAATCTAGCACAAGGATCTAGTTATATGTGCACATCGTCTACTTGACACTTCATGAATCCTATACTACCAATTCCCTAGACATTCTTATGATTTTTAGGCAAATGGAATGATAATTATCTAACTTATCACACCATCCACAGTCGAGGTGACATAATCATCCATCCATGTAGTCATGTTATATAAGTTTTCAATGTCATTTCCTCTTTTTGGATCTATGTATCTATTTCATTCTAATGGGTCCAAGGGTGCATTAAATTTCCATTCTCCAACCTCAAATATCATCTCCCTCTTCTTCAAGTTAATTATTTCTTGGTTATAAAAATCTCCTTCTAGTCCCATCAGTGCTGAATATGGTTGACTATCATCCACAATCTTAATAAGTTCAAAGTTTTCCATGTTGCGCACCCCATCTATGTTCACATGTACTCCTCTCAAATGACCAATCGATACTATTTTATGTTTATTTGTGAGCATTAGATGAAAATACGACCATACTAGTTAGGTTTTTCCCATCATATCCCATGTGTTCTTAGGTAAAACATTCACATCGGATCCCAAGTTCAAGATGACATTATCTACATCATACTCCCCAATTTGCACACTAAATTTGAATTGTCCATTGGTTCTCTTCATGTAGAGTACCTGATTTACTACCATTTGTGTGATATGGGTTTCCCTTCCTCATCTACAATGATAAACAATGTCATATAATGTACTCAATGAAGTTTCATATTTCATTATCTCTACACAAATACTCATGAATTGTGTTAGCGTGCTTACCTTTCTAGTTGGTTTGTCTAGCATAGTGTGATCTTCTATGTTAGGCATAGATGATGTTGATGCTCCCAAATATTGTCCAAGTACTTATTTTTATTCTCTATCATGTGTCTCCTTTTCTTGCTGAGGATCAAAGCTTGCAGAGGACCCTACTGACTTTCTTACCCATTGCTCAGTCTACTTCCCTCCAATCATCATATCATCTCATGTTCTAGCTCATCCATGCGTAACAACTTCTATTCTTGGTCCTTCATTGAGTTGTTGAGATGATATCTTCTACAAATTCGGATTTTAATTATGGTTCTAGTTACCTTTGTCTTTCCATTTAAAAACTATTTGAGGACAATATTCTATTGCATGATCTAGTGCTCTGCAGTATGTGCATGTTTTACATGGACTTAGGAAGTGATGGGCCAAATGTCTCGGTCTATTATAGTTATAACATATTATCAGTCCTCTTCTTCCTCTACCAAAATTTCCTCTGCCTCAACCTCTGCCAAATATTCCTCTATTTCTCGTATTGAAACTTCTTTGATTATTGTATTTTAGACCACCTCTTTCTACTGCAACATTCGCCTCTTAAATCTTGTACATATCTGATGTGCGCTCCCTCATCAAGTCAAACATGTGGAAATCCTTCTCTTCATGTCCCACATACTTGAAAAAGTTGCAAAAAACGTTCCTTCATGTATGCTAATACTTCTGTAGTAATGGACACTCAGTTGGGTGATGGCCCCAATTATTTCATATTTTGCAATTCCCCCCTCCTGGTAATGGATTCAACGCTCCAGTTTCCAAATATTGCATGAATGTTGGGCATTTGTCCTTGAGATGGAATTCATTCCTACACTTGGTACACTATAATTGCTCTTGTTTCTCCTTCCCTTTTATAATTTCTTCCAGTTGAATCATCAATGTGACCAACTGTGTCTGAACTTGCACCATCCCTCTACTATCTCCTACAAGAGATGTTTCCAATTTCATTCCAATTTCCAATGCCTTGAGTTGTGACACTACCATTTGTTGAATCAATGACTTGTGAATGTGTGGTAGAATTATTGCAATAAACCAATCTTGATTTTCTTTATCAAGGATCTGGAAATTCATTCTACCCATGAGATCCTTGAACCTTTGATCAAAATCCCATACCAACTATGTTTGCACCTGTTTAATATCCTTCATTTATGTGATATACTGTGACTACAACTTTGTATTCATGAGCTCCTTCAACAATGCTATCCTTATCTCTTCCAAAGTCTCATCCTGTCCCGTAGGTGTGGTAATCTAAAACTTCATGTACCAAACTAATTCATGGCCTCTGAATGTTGTTGCTGACTACACAATCTTCACAGCCTCATCTTGGATAGTCTTTGCCTCACAAATTATTTCACAGACAAAAAAATGTTCTTATCAGTCCTCTAGCCCAACTCCCTGGAACTTAGGAAGTATAAGGCTGTTGTCTACCCCTTCCATGTTTCTTGGTATACTCTCGCTTCTTGGTGATATTGGTTGACTCTGAATCTCCGCACTTCTTCCATTGATATGACTGCTACTATTCTCTCCTCTCTGGCTAACTATAATTTATTTTGACAAGTATTAAACTATTATCTCTCATTTTGGTGACACACATGGGGTCGTGGATTTCACACAGGACTCAGTATGAGAAGGAATTAATTGTTCTTCTATTACATGATTATATTCAAACTCCTATTCCTCTCCTCTTATGTTTTCTATTTCCAAAATTTGGATCGTTGCATAAGGTCCTCTCCCCTCTGGCTCACTATGTGTCTCTCCTTTCCTAGACCCAGTCTTTCACCTCTTGTACCTCCTTCTTCTGTGTAGTTCCCCAAAGTCTTCTTCTTCCTCTGGTATCACTTCTTCTTGAATCCTTAGTCCCTCACTTTCTTCTTCATTTATTCCTTTACTCATCCTTATACTATCCTATTTTCATCCCACGGTTCCTCTATGTGCACAAACCCCCTTAAAAGTTAGAATGCGTTGTCATCACACACTTTTCACACAATACATATTTTTCCATGTACCCAACGATTTCATGAACCTTCCTCAGGGACCCTTGAAAAATTCCCTCTCTGCAATGCTATATGATTGGGTACAATCTATCACAAGACCTCCAGTACAGGAGGAGTGCCACTACAGGAGAGTCCAACTGAAAGCATTTGTTGGAAAGGAATTTTGGGATATAATTTTGGTAAAATTACTAAGTATATAATAAGTGCGCAATAGAGGTGCGAGGGAGAAGGAGGAATAGGTAGTCCGTAGTTGAAGTGTATCCATGAGGAAAATGGGAAGTGAATGGACATCCAGAGGTACATCGTGCAGTAAGTAGGAATAAAGAAGAGAATAAAGAAGGAGAAGCAAGTGGGAGAAAATGAAGGATGATAGCTCGACATACTAAATATGGAAGGATGCACAAAAGTAGGAAAAACATAAGAAAAGCATCATGCAGATGGAAAAGAAAGTGAAAGCATCCGAACAACCAATTAACTGGAGTAGTCATACCTTGTAATAGGGTTTTTTGGGAAGAACTGATTAAGGTTTTAAGCCCTAGATTGTATGTATAAATATGTAACGAGTTGGTAGGAGAGAGGTTGGTTGGTTTGTTGGTTAGTTCTTTGGTTTTTGTTCTTTTGCGTTTCTCCATGGGGTATTCTCAGGTAGTATTGTGGAGTCTGTTCCAAACTTTAGAGAGTTCATGTGTGTCAAAAGGTTGATATGATATGATGAGAAGGGAGAGAATCAATGTCTGAATGTAAGAGATGTTGCAAAGAGAGAGGATAGCCTAGGAGAGGATAAAAATAACCCTGACATATCTTTGTAAGTGTAAGTGCAGTACACAAGCCATAAGAAATTGAAAAGCGCATAATAAATAAACCAATTGTTGTGGACATAGTCTAGAATTGGGTGAACCCAGTTAAATGTTGTGTGACATGTGTGTTATATGATTATTCATGGATTTTTCTTTATGCTTATTATATTATATCCATTTTATGCATAATCATTGCACAATAATAATGATTGTTAGAGTAATGGGTTATGTGGTAAACTAGAGTAAAATGATTCTATGAATATAAATCACTAAGTTGTTAATAAGGAAGAATGAATAGAGTGGTCACCTCCCATTCCCTCACTATTGTAGAAACTTGGTTCTGGAAGTCCCAATAGATACCTTGGGTGAGACTTCATTTGCACAAGTAGGTAATTCTGAAAGGGTCGATGTCTGGTGGGTTTTGTTGGTCAAATATAAATCAAACCTAGGGTCTTACAAACCGTGCACAACACATAAAAATGGTTTTGTTGTCGGGACCTAGAATTTGTGATTAAGGGAATTCTTTGGAGGCCGAATAAGAAAGAGATATCGGAATGGTTGGAAAGGAAGGAATGAGAGTTTACTCGACAAGAGAACAAAAATATTTGGATGAGTGACAAGCAATGGATGCAAAGGTATGTGTATGCATAACTCCATGAAATTGTCTTTGGCAAGTTTCCAATTATGCTGACGGTGTGACTAGAAATATTAGTGGAGAATACTGAAAGGTACATAATTGCAACATCGAGGAATTGGAATCCTGAGTTGGTAAGATAATTGAATTATGTAAGTAACCCAACTACTCATGCATTTTATTTCTAGTTGTATAACATACTAGGAGGATATATCACAAATTTTGTGATAGATTGTACCCAATCATACAACTTTGCAGAGAGGGAATATTTCAAGGGTCCATGAGGAAGGTTCATGAAATCGTTGGGTACATGGATAAATATGTATTGTGTGAAAAGTGTGTGATGACAACACAATCTAAATTTTAAAGGGGTGCATGCACATAGGGGAACTGGGGGATGAAAATATGATTCTAAGGATGAGTAAAGGAAGAAATGAAGATGGAAGCAAGGGACTAAGGATGCAAGAAGAAGGGATACCAGAGAAAGAAGAAGAGTTTGGGGATCTACACAGAAGGAGGAGGTACAAGAGGTGAAATACTGGGTCTAGGAAA
This sequence comes from Picea engelmannii, assembly GCA_009831015.1. Classification (NCBI taxonomy): domain Eukaryota; kingdom Viridiplantae; phylum Streptophyta; class Pinopsida; order Pinales; family Pinaceae; genus Picea; species Picea engelmannii. The sequence goes on along the minus strand of ML813012.1, from coordinate 14,446 downwards.
GGAGAGACACACAATGAGCTAGAGGGGGAGAGAACCTTGTGCAACAATCCAAATTGTGGAGATAGAAAACATAAGAGGAGAGGAATAGGAGTTCCAATACAGTCTAGCAATAGAAGAGCCATTAATTCCTTCTCAGACTGAGTCTTGTGTCGAATCCATGATCCCATGTTTGTCACCACAATAAGAGATAATAGTTTAATACTTATCAAAATCACTTATAGTTAGCCAGAGAGGAAAGAATAGTAGCAGTTAGATAAATAGAAGTAGTGTGTAGATTCAAATTTAACCAGTATCAATGAATTAGGGAGAGACTATCAATGCAAACTTTTTCTTCCACCTACTATTTGGATGGATATTTCTATGGATTTCATTGTTGGATTACCCAAATCAGAGAATAAGTCAGTCATCATGGTGGTAGTGGATCGTCTTTCCAAATATGCTAATTTTTGTGATCTTCAACACCCATTCACATCATCCACGGTGGATTAATTTTTATGGATAATATCTTCAAACTCCATGGAATGCCTCATTTTTTTGTTTCTAACTGTGATCCCACTTTTACCAGCAATTTTTGGAAAGGATTATTTAGGATTTAGGGAAATCAATTGCATCTCATCACAACCTATGATCCCCAGACTGATGTCCAAACGAAAGCGGTTAACAAGTGTTTGGAAACATATTTGAGGTGTTTTGCATATGATAGACAACATGAGTGGGTTCAATAGTTATCCCTAGATGAATGATGGTACAACACCACTGACCATACTGCCACTTGCATGACTCATTTTGAAGCATTCTATAAAGAGAACCCACCATTGGTTCTCCCATACACACCGGGTGTCTCCAAGGTTTGGGAGGTTGACCAAAATCTTACCATCTGCAAGACCATTCTCCATACTCTCAAAGAAAGTTTGGTAATGGCTCAAAAACACATGAAGCAACAGGAAGATCAATGTTTTTCTGAACGTCAATTTGTTGAAGGGGATGATGTGTTTCTCCATCTCCAACCATACAAGAAGACTTCACTCAAAGCCCAATAGTGTCAGAAACTTGCACCAAAATTTATGGCCCTTATACTATTCTCAAATGTGTGGGGTGAGTGGCCTATCAATTATCTTTTCCCAGTCAATCCAAGCTACATCTAGTTTTTAATTTCTAATGCCTGAAAAAAGTGATTGGAACCAAATTCCACAACTACACCAACCTACCAGAGTTGGATGAAGAAGGTTCTATTTGGTTGCAGCCACAAGTTGTCTTGGACTAATGAGAGCACCACCTTCATTAATGCACCATCAAGGAAGTTTTGGTTCACTAGAAGGATACTCTACTAGAATATGCCCATTGGGAACCGACTACCATTCTAAAACAGTTTCCTCATCTTAATCCTTGAGGACAATGCTCTTTTTCAAGGGGTAGGGCATGTTAGTGACCTAACCCCTCATGCAGATAGAATAATATATTTTCCATGTAATTAAATTCAACATTAGTTAATAAGGCCTAAATATATTTTCCATGTAATACATGCCGACATTAATTAGTAAGGCCTATTTAATAATTGTGAACAAGTCAATGTAAGAAGACCTAATAGAAGCTTTCACTTCTAGAAAGATCTTCCTATAGAATATTCTTTAGAAGACAAAATTAGTATAAATAAGAGTAGGATGCATGAGAAAGGTTGTCTAGAGAATTATTGTAATAGATATCCTCTATGTTGGAGGTTTCCCCCACGAAGAGACAAGTGAACATTGATTTCTTTGAATAAAAACATTATTTATAGTATTGCACTTCTCAATATTTTGTTGTTCCATTGATATATGTTGAATATTATTGTTTTTGCATATTATATTACATCTGGTACTTTACACTCAACCAATTTAATCCCTTCCAACACAACATACATAAACTTAGAAATCCACACAAATCTTATAATTTTCATAGCCTAATCTTAGTGTGACCATCTTAAAATGATATTAACACTCATATATCAACACTAAATTAAACATTTAATATATAATCACTTCTATGTCAATATATAAGAATGTACAAATAAAAATATTTTATTTCATTTTTTTATTTTTACATTTCAATCTATTTTGAAAATACATTGCTGGGGAATTCTAGCAATAAATTGATAAAATGTCGTTAATTAACATGTGTAAAGTGGATTTTCACAAGCTAAATTTCCGTGACATAAAATCATCCCGAAATCATGCTTACTTTATTTGTCCTTAAACCAAGCTTAAGGAACATAAGATGATGGAGTTGTTTGATATCAATGCATCGACTTGTACTGAAAGTGTCCTTATCCTTAACAATGGAGTTCTCTCAAACTTCTTTACGATTATCAATGCATCACCTTGTAACGAAAAGTTGCATAATATGGTGGAGCTATGTCACATCCTTATTGTAATCAATTCAATGTTAGCAGTGGATTTATGGATTTATGCTTCACAATGTGGTGGAGCTATGGAGTTATGTTTGACTTCCTTACGATTATAGCACAATGTTAGACATCCTTACTATAATCAATGCATAAACGTGTAACCAAAGTGTCCTTCTGGTCTAACAATAACAACAAAGTCAAATTATAAAGGTATCTTTATTATTATTCTTTTTCGAAAGTGTCCTTGTGTTACCTAACAACAATCTTTACTCTTAGTCCTTTTCTTCTATAGGAGTAAAGTTTCACAAAAATTGTAATTATGTTTAATGAAAATCTTAAAAGTAATTAATTAAGTACACATATTCTCTTATATTATTTAAAAGTGGAAATGCATAGACATATTCTTTTATTAAGTATATATATTCTTTTATATTATTTAAAAGTATAGACATTAGTCATTGTTATTACTGTTTATGGATGGAAATGCACATAAATGATTTGAATGAACAATACTGATAGTACCTTCAGTATGCATTACTCATAACAATGATGTATGAATATATCTAATCATAAATAAGTACAAGTATTGTGTCTTCCTTTTACCTTTTCATTTAGTTGTCTCACACATGCTTGGTTACAAATCTTTCAACACTTTGTAACAAGGAAAATGTAACAACAAATATTGGACTTGTTACATAATTTTATGGATTTTAAGAATGACATATGCACACATGTGCATAATGTGTAGCTACATACATATTACACAATTTTTTGGAGGAGTGACATCTATTTTTAGGTAATTTTAGTCAACATGTGCAATAAACACCACTTTATATAAGATCTAGTTTAATGAAGAATATTTTTTCATTATTCATGAAAGTAATCCTTTAACAATGATGTCATAGGTCTGGGTATCTATTCTGTAAAAATTCCCTAGGACTTGTACCTAGCCCCAATTGCATGAAATGACATTCTAATATAAGAAAGATGACCCATGAAGAGTGAAAACGTTTCTTGGGGGCATAACAACACTGGACTACTTTACCAACCAACCAATCCCCCATTAACAAGGTACACCACCTTAACTCTTGAGAACTAGTATCACTTCATCTGTTTTTTTTTTTTTTTTATAACCCTTTCCCTTTATAATAGTTTTCTCTAACAATATGTCATTACCACACAAGAAGGAGCATAATCATCCATTCTAACAACATTCAAATAAAAATGGCCTTACTTGAGGTCCATAAATAAGTCCTTATAGAATCTAACTTACCTCTGTTAGATTCTAACATAAAGGAACTTTATCTTAATTTGTTTGTTCTAACCCTTTCCCTTTGTAATAATTTTCTCTAACAATATGTCATTACAACACAAAGAGGCACATATTAATCTCTTCTAACAACATTCAAATCAAAATGATCTTACTGAAGGTCCATATTTAAGTCCTTATATAATCTAACTTACCTTTGTTAGCCTCACCTAATGGTCCTAGACATTTGACCATTTTTACTTGGGAATTTATGAAGTCATGTACTTTCATGAGAGGGTGGACCTTTACCTCTATGCACTCTAAAAGTGTTAAGGAATAGGATTGCATAATCCTATGGGATGATGCACCCTTAATCCTTTCATTTACAAATAAAACCATTTTCATTGTACACATAATAAATGTGCATCATAATTGGTAGAGCATGGACATGCATTTTCTATTTTATTTTTCAATGCTTATGTTGTACATTTTTCATGGCATATGATCTCCATTACATCTCATTTTCATGTGTACTTTAATCTCGATTAAGAACATTGATATTGGAAGCATTTTCAATGTGGGAAATTTTCAAAATGTATTTCAAATATGTGTATTGGAGTGATGTTTCACAAGGTTGAAGATGCAAAAACCCTAACCCTAAATGATTATAGGATACATTAAATATTGGGTCGCTAAGAAAAGAGAAAGCTCCATTCTACTTATTCCATAATTGATAATTGATAATAACATCTAAAAATGAGATTTAAAAGTATAATAAAAAAGGAAAAAAATATATAACAACCATTCAAAATTATGTACAGAAATTAGATATAAATTTTGGAACATTCATTACTTTATAATTTTAATATTTATGTAAGTAAAGTATACATCTATACCTAACCTTTTATGTTTAATACTTTCAACACCTTAAAAAACATGTCATTTTCATTTTACACTGAAATAAAAATTACACCCTTGTACTTATATAAGTTCGGAAAAATATGATACCATCATGATAAAATAATTACCCCTTTTGATTTTTTTTTTTTTTATTGTTTTCTTTTCCTATTTAAAACATTTTTCTTTTTTTTCATACGATAGATTTTCATGAACTCACTATCACTTGTAATCGTTTTATAAAAAAGTTCTAAACGTAAAACTACCTAGATTTAAGAGATGTCTTTAATTTGATGTTACTTATGTATATTTTCACAAAAGTGAAATGCAAGTTACCTCTTCATAGTTACCATTTATTATAAATAATTAAATATATATTTAAAATAATCTTGAAAATAATTTATCTCTTTAATTTCTTAACAAATAATTAATTGGTTTTTTTTAATAAATATATATATTTTTTAATTTTTTAAAAACAATTACACTGATATTTGTAAAAAAATAATTTTAAAAATGGGTAAAAAATAATTTAATTAAATAACTTGTTATAATATTAATCAATTTTAATAAATATTAAATAATAATCATTTTAAAATAATAATAATAATAATAATAATAATTTATTTTTAAGATTATAATTTAATAAAAAATCAAATTAATATATTAAAATAGAAAAGTATGTTTAGATGAGGATCCCTTAGCTATGAATTCAATTCCAGTTCAATAATCACTACTAAAAGAATGCATGCATTCATAAACCACACCCTCAAGTTATATTGCTTCATTGACACCTTATTATTTAGTGTAACTAACACTCAATCAAACCACTATGTACTAGTTCCTACTATGTTAAGTTTTTTTTAACAATAAAAGGGTTTATACCGGTAGCCACCAGAGTGGCTCCTCTTGATATTATGGTAGTTGTGGGAGGTATTAACCTTTATGTGTAACCTTTGACAAGACTAGAATATCACGGGAAGCAAGAGAAAGCCTAAAACGTTGGATAATAACCCTAGAAGACAAGTTAGCTCATGA
>ML813011.1:62250-72512 GCA_009831015.1 Picea engelmannii | reverse complement strand
ATTTTCTGCAGTCATATCCACTTGTGTTTCAGCTTATATATTAGTCTTAGAGAGGTCATAAATATATCTTTTATATCATATTTGCTTGCTGGAAATTTTCTGTGTATACACAGAAATTTCTGTAACTTTTATTGGTGTTTTTGTAGCATTTCCAGCAAGCTTTTGCTTGTTGTTTTTGCAGGACAGCGACATATTCTAAGGGTACAAGCTGCATATAACACCTAGGAGGCTTCCAAACCCACTCTTCTTTGGTTTGGGTAACATCTCTCCTCTTCTCTCTTGCATTTCCCTAAATTTCTGAAGTTTTTCTAAGTCTTTTGGATCCAAAAACTCAATCTAACTTAGTGAGTCATTCTTTTGTTTATATAACACTTAGCTTAGCTCCTATTTCATTTATTATTTGTTGTATATACAAGCTACCCTCTTGGGCCAATACCGGGAGGCTTGCCACCACCTTGGCCCTAGTAGTGGTGTTTTCTTTTAAGTTCTTTCATTTTTGTCCATAAAATTAATCTAATAATGATCAACAATGCTAAGATAGTTCTTGCCTAAGGAGTAGGCCAGCAGTCTGTCTAGTCTCTTCATGTATGTGAAGGACATAAGACTCAAAGCCCTCCTTTTCTGTGCAAGTTTATCTTAGTAGGGTTGACCTCACTTGCCGGCACCTTGGGGGAGTCATCCCCAAAATCGCCTTGGCCTTAAAGGAAATAAATTTGTGGTGGTTTTCTTGCTTAGAAGTTGATCATATCTTGGTTAGTCTTTCATCTACAAGTTTAGTTTCTTTCTAATCTCTCATATGCTCTTATTTTCATGCTAAATGGTTAAATAGCTTGAGTATGATTACATGCTTTAGATCCATTATCTCTTAAGTTATCTAGCTAATTTTGGATGCATATGAAAATGGTAATGTTCTAGTGATATTTTATTTGCTAAGTTTAACTTGTCCTTTGAAGCTATTTCATTACATAACTTGGCATAACTTAGTGTGATAAATGGTTAAGTTTTAAACCTACATTGGAGGCACACATTTAGCCTACGGCCTAGTCTACTAGAGCTCACGGCCTAGGTTACTTTTGCTCACGGCCTAGGGGCTATTTCTAGCACCTCACACCTTGACATTTGGTGGTTTTGGGCCTCACATTGCTCATGGCCTAGCACATTTTGCACACATCTCATACACACTCATTAAAGCTCACGGCCTAAGGTTTATTTCAAGCATATCATACGCTTTATTTTATGGTTTGATGCTTCACATACATGACACTTAAGTGCTCGCGGCCTTGACATATTCTAACACTTAAGTTTCACACACATATGAGTTGATGTTTATGGGTTAATGCTTTTGGTTTAACATATAGTTGCTCACGGCCTCATTGATTTAGTGCTCACGGCCCCCTTGTGGTTGGCATACACATTTGGCATATCACATGTTTTGATGGTTTAAGTCTTCACAAGTCAAAGTTTAATTGCTCATGGTTTAATACACTTGTGATATAATACTTATGATTTAGATATTGATAGTTTAAACATATATGCTCATGGCCTAATTTATCTTTTAAGCTATCACACTTAATACATTGCAAGCACACCTTAAGTCAATACCATCTCACATGCTCATGGTTTAAATATTCTATGTGCCTTAAAGTTTAATCTTTCATTTCTATTGCTAGCATCTCACATGTGCATGGCTTATGGTTTTATGGTTTAATATCTTGTATAATCCTTTCATGTGATGTTATCTAGTGGTTTAAACTTTGAGCTATAACTTGGATATATCTTTACATGTTGATGGTGGTATAGTCATTTTATTTCAAGCACTCGTTTTTAATAACTTTTACTCACGGCCATACGCTAAATAACTAAAATAAAGGTGCCTAAAACTTGTTAAAATACACCCAACACACCTTAAAGACCCACCCGAGGGTCCTAACAACACTTAGTAACATTTTAGGGGTCTTTTACATCTCTTTCCATCATCTAAAACGGGTTTGAAGGACAGTCCGGCGGAAGTGGCGGGGGACCGTCCCGTGATTTCGTTGGGGAGATCCCGTGTCGGGACTACTTCTTACTTGCAGTGGCGACGGGCTGACCTTGGAAGCTAGGCTCGGGACTCGTAGCCCCAGTATCTTGAGCACCGGGCAGTTATTTGGTGGAATCAGAAGTTGAGACACACATCTAGCTTAGGGAGTGGGAATTTAAAATTCTTAAAGAAGAACACCTAGTTGCATAGATCACATTGTGTATGTTTGGGGGGAAGTAGATGTATCGATAGGCAAACACACTTTGTGATAATTTCATTGCTATATCTCTTTTCTTGCAACTACTTGTCTTTATCTTTCATGTTGATGTGACACATTGGTTCATTATCTTGAAATATCTTGTTAATCAATTTGTTGTGGTGTGGATAAAGTAAGTGATTGAGTATCCCACTTGGGGAGGCATCACTTGCTTTGATCCTTGAGTGCTTTTGTGGTTAGTTGCCAGTGAAGGCAGTCCAAGTGGAGTGAGTGCCACTTGGGGCATGTTTGGCTTAGGGTGTGGATTGTTTATATCTCTTGTATATCTTGTACATTTGTGTATCTTGTATCTACTTGATGTATATTGGTAACTAATCTGTCAATCTTGTAAACTTGGTAACACTTAACCATTCTTTTGTATTGTTATAATCTTGGTTTGGGGTAGTTTTACTTGTAATACTTCTTGTAATTGAACCACCCCAAAACATATTTGACCCCTTGCCCAACCTTAGGCACTAGTCTTTAGTTGACTTAGGGAAAGGGCTACTTCACATTTAGACTTAGACTTGCACTTGCATTGCTGCTTGTCATCATAGGCTAATTCTCCCTTGGCCTATAACAAATTAAAACTAACTCCTAGAACACTTAACATAAAGTTAACTTAGCAACTTAGGGACAACCCCCCTTGGCTTCCCCAGGAGTAAGCCTAGACGAAAGAGGTTCCAGTCAAGGTGACAGTGTGGGCTTGGAACCTAGACATTGTGTCTCCGAGGGCACACTAAGTGAGCAGGACTTAGCTCACGTTTGCAAGTGTGCATTAGGACGGCAACAGGACCGACAGTCGTTGGATCAGCGAGAAGGTGCATGAGGGTTAGTCCTTTGGAGCACACAGGAGAAATTCGACTTGCGAAGTCACAAAATCATTTGGACCGTACATCAAGAAACATGTGGCGAGATATCAACATTCCGCTGACTCGCAAGGTGTAAAGGTCAGAAGACTGTCGTGAGAATTTGCGAATCGCGAAATCACGAGTTATTCTGGACCGTTGGATTGAGATAGATCGTGAGTCGTCGATCTGATCCAATCGCAAAATCGAGAATCGAGAGTTGGGCGAGCGAAGGAGACTACTCTCCAAAACCCCGATACGCGAAATCCTTGTTGACCGCCTATTCATCTAGGGGGTCAACTCATGTGCCATGAAGATATGCATCATCAGATGCAAGTATGTTGAAGATAGTATTGGTTCTACTTGGGCATTTTATGCTCCAGCACAAAACTTTTGTAAACGAATATTCCGCACCCCTTCATGGGTTAATAATGTAATAAGTTTGCATGAATCATAGTTAGGTCAGGTACCTTGGGATGTTTTCATTGGGAGATTTCTTTTCACCGAGGATTTTTTATCCTCAGGTTGTCAACTGGGCTTTTCAGCCTGGTTGATTTCCCATGAGTTTTTCCCTCACACATGCAATAATTCCTCCAAAGTGGTGAACAGTGTTCTAATGGTCTCATCCTTTGGTAGCTAGTGTTTAGGAATGATGTAAATGACCATGCCAGACAGTGTAGAAAGTTTCACGGAATTTCCTCGAGTCTAGATAGGTTTTTTTTAATTAATTAAAATTAATTAATTTTCCTAAGGTTGGAATTTTCATTATTTAATTAATTAAATGTTTTTGAGAAAATATTGTAAAAACTGGGTCTTTGGGTTTTTTATAGGGGTATTTGTGCTCAAAAGAAATGGAATGGCACCCCCTACACCCATAGACCAAGTTTAAGCTCAGTCGGACAAAGTTTTCTATGCATTTGTCCACCCAGAGTCAAAGTCGGTCAAAACAACAATTTTAATTGCTAAGTCATTTTTGTAAATTTTGTAAAAAAGAGTTAATGGGTTAGTTTGAAGGTGGAAAAGAGCAAGATTAGACTTTACCTAACCCTCCCAACCTTTTCCAACCTATTCTAACCCCTTACCCACCTTCTACACTCAAAAATCATGGCCCCCTAGGGGGATTGACATTTTTCCTTGGTGGAGGTTGTTGTGACTTATTTGGGCCCCCCTCTCATAATTTATGACTCCCTTTGACCCCCACGTCACCTCCTAGAATGATCCCACTCATTTTTTCTCATTAATCCCCCTCCATTCCTTCATTTTCACCCTTTTTTTGCCCCCTCCAAGAGGAGTTACGGCCCCCTCTTCTAGAAACTCCACAAATGATTTTTTTTAAATTATTTGAGACCTTTCACCTTCCTTGGAATCAATCCCAAGGCCTCCCACACCTCTTTGCTTGATCCCAACACCTCCTACATTTTTCTACACCCTAGATCTAAATTTCAAACCCTAGATGGTGTGCCCTAGCCTTGAGATCTACTCTTATGCTTGGTGGTGGACACTTGGCATTGATCCAAGAGAGGTAGGTTTGCCTCTCTAAATATAAATAGATCTCTCTCCTCACTCCCAACTCACCATTCTTTGAGCTAGTGTTACTATACTGAAATTTCATCTCACTCCCACTCTCTTGCTCTTGCCATCTCACTCATTGCTTTTGAGAGTCTTGGAGCAACTTGTTGCTACAACACTCTCATTTTTGGATCAATAAAACTTTAGAGGATTTGGAAACATCATAGAGTATTCTTGTTGATTTCTACACATGAGATGATATTGTGGGATTTGAGTTCATGTGGTTTGGTGGGGTGGATCTTGAATTGAAGTATTTCATTTGGGTAGATTAGCATAGAGTATTCTTGTTGATTTATTTGTGTTGGGTAACTAGATTGCTTTGAAGTATTTCAAGTAGTTAGTTTATCCATTTACAATATTTATTCTTGGCTCACCCTTGTCTCAAGTTTTGCAGGTTCACTTCAAGGGATTATTAGGAAAGCCTTAAGCTCGAGTCTTCCCTTATCTCCTACTCAAACCCCAAGTTTATTTGGTTTTATATTTCTGCTGCAATCCATTATATATTTCAGTTTGCTAACCCTCTTAGATAGGTCACAGATTTTCATATATTTCAGTTTTGTTACTTGGAGATTTCATGTGGAAAATTTCTGCATAAAAAACAGAAATTTTCCTTAACTTTGTTGTGTTGTGCAGCGTTTTCAGCAAGTTTTTGCTTGCTGGTTTTTACAGGTTCTTACCAGAAACAAGGGGATATGCTGTCAAATTTCAGCCATACAACACAAAAAAAACTGCCCAACTAAGTGGGTAACCTTTCTTTCCCTTTCTCTTCTCATTCTTTCATTCTACTTGTATATTTCGGCCATTGTATATTAATTTTCTGCAAAGTAGTTTAGCTTTTGTTTTCAGCAATTTTCTTTATTTCTTTACAACCCTCTTTGGCCAAAAATGGTAGGCTTGCCTCCACCTTGGCCATTGTAAGTGGTTTGCTCTTTTGCTTTCTAAGTTTTGTCTAAGATTAATGTGCCTACACCTTGGGAGAGTAATCCCCAAAATCTTAAGGCTTAAAGGAAAACTATTCATTTTGATGATCTATATGCTTAATGGTCTAAATCTTCTAGAATAGTCATCACATCTAATGTTATATCTCTTACATATGCTTATGCTCATCATGGTTAATGGTTTAATGCTTTAAATTTGTCTAAGTGATATATCTTGTCTAGTTTCTTAAATCATTATTTCATCTCTCTTTTTCAAGCATATGTGACCAAGTTAGGATCTAGATCTCTCACTTTGCTAAAGTTTTCATTTCAAGTACATCTTTCCAAATGGGTTAACACATAAGTGAATGATCATTTCCTTTTACGAAAGTTTTAATTCTATTACTATTTCGGCAAGTTATTCTTGCCTCTTTCTCTTTGCAAGGTTATATGTTGTGATGGTAAATGGGATGTTAGTTTAGTGATGGTTATCTTATGGCTTTTTCTATTCATGCTATCTTATGATATGGTTTAAGATCTTTACACTCATAACATTTCATTTACAAGCAATTTTTTGTTATAAGTGGCAAGTTGTTCTTGCCTTAACATCACATTTTTCTTTCAAGTTTACACATGGAATGGTGATGAATGAATGACATGTATCTTGCAGCTTTCCATTGTTGCTTTAGATGTGTTTATAGTCATTGTATTTACATTTTGCAAACACATTCATAACAACTTCAGTTTCGGTTTTGGGCTAAAAACTAAAATTTTGGGCATCTAAAACACTCCTAAAATCAACCAAACACACCTAAAGACTCGCCTGAGAGTCATAATAACATTTTAGACAACTTAGGTAGCTTTATTCATCCATCTCCACCATCTAAAACGGGTTTGAGGAAAACAACGGAAGGAAGTGGCGGAGGACCGTCTCGTGATCCTCCAGGAGGGGATCCTTTCCGGGAAGTACTCTTACTGTCAGGGCTGACCTGGGAAGCTACGGTGGGCCTCGTTGCCTTACTATCTTGAGCACCCGACAGTTATTTGGCCAAGGGAGGAGGAAGCTTAAAGCCCCAACATAGTTTAGGGGGAGGGAAATAAAATTTATCTAACTTTTAAGGAACTCCTTAATCATCTAGTTACATAGAAAATCTTTGTGTGTTGGGGGATTTAGATGTATGTGTAGGAACACACATTGATGATAATTACATGCTTATAATCCTTATTGCAACTACATGGTTTATGTCTTTAATGTTTCATGTCTTTTTGAGCATATGAGTTAAACATTGTTACATCTTTTGGTTTATTTGCTCTTGTGGTGTGATTCAAGGAGGAGTTGAGTATCCCACTTGGGAAGGCATCACCTTCTTGAGTCTTGAGTGCTTTTATGGTTGCCATTGAAAAGCATTCCAATAGAGTAAGTGCTATTAGGGCATGCTTGGCTCATGTGTTGATCTCACTTTGATTTTCATGTATCTATTTGTATCTTGTGTAATTATTGTAACATCTTTGATTCTTTTGTAAGTAATTGTAATATTTGGTTTGGGGGTAGTTTGAACATTGTACTTATAAAACTTTGTAATTGAACCACCCCTAAACTTAGTTGACCCCTTGCCCAACATTAGGCACTAGTCTTAGTTGACTTAGGGAAAGGATTGATTGACATATAGATAGACTTGCACTTTGCATTTGCTGCCTTATCATCTTAGGCTAGTTTTCCCCTTTAGCCTTTAACAAATTAAAACCAACTCCTAGAACATAAACATTTAATCCAATCTAGTAACTAGGGTCTACCCCCCTTGGCTTCCCTAGGAGTAAGCCTAGAAGGAAGAGGTTCTAGTCAAGATGACATTGTGGACTGAGAACCTAGGCATTGTGCCTCCAAGGACACGCTAAGTGAGCTGGACTTTTCTCACGTTTGCAAGTGTGTATTAGGACGGAAACAATCCCGACATCGTAAATCGCGAAATCGTGAAAAGATCACAGTCGTCCATTTGTTCGGACACGTGGCGAACATCGAGGAAACCGTCGGCATATCAGCTACCGAGGTTTCAAGTTGACAGAGGATTTCTATCATCGGGTGTCGCAAATTGTGAAATCGCGAAACGACAAGGACCGTCCATCTTGAGGGGATGCGTGGCATCAATCGACTTCCTCGGGGAAAGTACCGCAAGGAAAGGCCATCGGCATTTCGAGAATCGGTTTTTCGGGAGTCGAGAGACCAAGAGATCGCGCGTTTGAGTCGCGAAACCCCGAAAGGGACAGCGGTCATATCAGGAGAAGCCATGTGAACCAGAAAGTATAGCCCAAGGGGCTAACTGAAGTTAACATCACTTCGGCAAATCGACATTTCGGGGTTTGGGAAACACTGGGACAAGAGTTCTAAACTCACGAAATAACGAATCGCGAAATCCCGAAGGGATCTGAACCGTCAAATCACAAGAAGATCTAGACCATTCATCAGCATTTCGACGATCAGAAGCTGGAGAGACAAGAATTCAGAGGACTCATCTAACGAAGTCCCGAGGTCAAATCTCGCAAAGCCAAAAACTCGCAAAATCTTGAACGCAGAGTTCTGAAGTCACTGCAAAGTACACGCAGGAGATAGGTAAGTAAGAATTTTTTTTCTGTTTTGTTCAAATTTAAAAAAAATAAAATAAAAAAGGATATGGTCCAGTCTAGCAATTTAGGACCAACTCAGGGTCCAATTCTTCTTGGAAAGAACTACGAGTTTTGGTCTCTTCGGATGAGATCCTTCTTGCAAGCACAAGAGTGCTGGGATCCAGTGGATTTTGGATATGTGGAACTAGATCCAGCAGCCCTTTCTGCTATGACAAATCCGCAGAGAATTGCTCAGGCAACACAAAGGAACAAAGAAAATAAAGCTAAATTTTGGATTCAAAATTCTGTGGATGATTCAATTTTCTCAAAAATCACAGGCGCTAATACTTCAAAACAGGCCTGGGACATCCTTAAATCTTCTTATCAAGGAAATGACAGGGTCAAAACAGTTAAACTACAGACCTTGAGGACGCAATTCGAGACTCTAAGGATGACAGAGTCCAAAAATGTGGATCAGTTCATGACCAGAGTCATGGGCATCGTCAACCAGATCAGAATGATTGGTGAAACCATCACTGATCAACACATTGTTGAGAAAGTCCTCAGAAGTTTACCCAAGAAATTTGAAATGGTTGTAACAGCAATCCTTGAATCCAAGGATCTGTCATGTTTTTCAATAGATGAATTAATTGGTTCTCTGGTGACACACGAGACCAGACTGCATCTCACCGATGAGTCAATCTCCAATGCTTTCAAAACTCAATTCTCCTTTAGCAGAGGGAGAGACAGAGGAAAACACCGAGGTCACCAAGGAAGAGGGAGCAATCACAGTAACCCTCACTCCAGTGGAGGTAATAGACAACAGTATCTGAATCAAAATTTCCAAGGTCAAAGACAACAACAACAAAATCAACATCAGAATTTCCAGCCTCAAAGAAGCAGAGGGAGAAGATCAAATGAGAAATCAAGCATTCAATGCTATTACTGCAAAAAGTATGTGCACTATGAATCTGAATGCAGGAAGAAGCAAGCAGATCAGCTTTCAGGTAGAGCACATGTGTCAAATCACACGGGAGAAACCTCAGGAGGTATGTTTCTCTCATGTCACAACACTGAACAACAACCTAAAGATCTCTGGTTGTTGGATATTGGATGCAGCAATCACACGACAGGTAACAAAGAATTATTTTCATGCATTGATTCTTCAATCTCATCTGATATTACACTTGGAAATGATTACTTAGTCAAGGTTCAAGGAAAAGGAATTGTTCCTATTCTTACTAAACATAATGTCAAAAAAGACATAAACAATGTCTATCATGTTCCAGATCTGAAACATAATTTGTTAAGTGTAGGACAACTCATTGAACATGGCTATAACGTACTTTTGGAGGGAGCATCTTGCAAAATATATGACAAAAACCCCAGCAGAAAATTGATTTCTGAAATCCATATGACTCCGAATAGGATGTTTCCCCTTACACTCAGAACTGCAAATCTGATTCAACCATATGCACATAGTGCATCTACCCTGAATGAAACAATGGTTTGGCATAAAAGATTTGGACATCTACCATTTCAGAGTCTAAATCTTCTTCAAAAGAACTCCATGGTCAAAGGACTTCCTATATTTAAAGAGCAAATTCCCCCATGTGAGTCCTGCATACTTGGAAAACATAAGAGAACTAGTTTTCCACAGTCATCACATCAAGCCAAACAACATCTTGAACTTGTTCACACTGACCTATGTGGACCATGCAAACAAAGTCAATAGGTGGTAGCTTTTACTTTCTAACGTTTATTGATGATTTCAGCAGAAAAATATGGATCTATTTTCTCAGACACAAGTCTGAAACTTTCGCAAAATTCAAAGAATTCAAGGCAGAAGCTGAAAAACAGAGTGGCAAATATATCAAAGCACTCAGGTCAGATGGAAGAGGAGGATACGGATCTATTTTCTCAGACACAAGTCTGAAACTTTCGCAAAATTCAAAGAATTCAAGGCAGAAGCTGAAAAACAGAGTGGCAAATATATCAAAGCACTCAGGTCAGATGGAGGAGGAGAATACAACTCCAGAGAATTTGCAAAT
>ML813010.1:165838-179511 GCA_009831015.1 Picea engelmannii | reverse complement strand
TGTTCCTTAATATTTTCTTTTGTTAGAAATCCTCTGTCTCATTCATTATTGTTAACGGAAATATAAGATTCTTTCCAGATTAAAGCCTTATATTTCTTTCTGTTGTGTTTCAATGTTTACAAATTCAAAATTGTCACAAACCAGGAAACGGCCTTGATTGTGTCTTTACTTTTATGTTTTAGGTTTTAAAGTTGTTCCTTTAATATCTTCTCCGAAAGTTTGAAGTAACAAATCATTTAAAAATCTCCTTTATAAACATATAAAATCCTTTTACCCATGACAGTCCCCAACGGTAGACAACCAAACATAGAACCTGGTCTACAAGATCAAACTAGCATTGCATTAAACCTATTTAACACCATCTTACAAACTACAACAAATAGAACTGAGTTAGAAAGATCGTGGGTTGCAATCGAACGTGACATAACCATCCAGGAACAACGAGAAGCAAGACAGAGACAGTTGAGAAACTGAATCTGATCTAGTTTTCTTTGTTTCTTTGTTTTAAAAGTATTATCATTTTTGGATGCCTAGACGGTGTGTTTTATAGCCTTGAAACACAAACTCTGGAACAACACAGTGGTTGATGTGCTGATGGAACAGAGTGGAAACACGTGACTGTGTGCTCATTTATAAATTGTTTTAAATATTAAAAGGGACAATTGTGAAGAGACAAAACTCTTGTACAAGTTGTTTGGAAGGCATATTGTTTGATTTCGATGACACTATGTTAAATATTTAATTACAGACAGTGAACAAGTTAATTCAAAAGAATGATTAAATTATGCACATTAGTTGTTAAATTGATCACAATGAATATTTGGTTAGTGTTGGATATTTTGCGTTTGATATGGAATGGTTTTATGGATTACTCAATTAATTTTATGAACAATATACACACTCCTCCCTACCATTATTTCACTTTTCGCTAATTACAATCCCCTCACCTTCCCATATTCATTTTTCACTCCCTATTCCTAAACTTTAATTACAGTTAAGAGAATTTTGTATTGTGACAGCTTGAAATTGTAGTTTCTTGGATGGATTACAGTGACATGTTCCTTGGTTTACATTACAGTTGATTTTTTGTTGTGTGTGAGTAGTAACCATGATTCTTTTCCCCCTCATTTTAACATTTCTCGCTCAATACAAACCCCTCGGATTTCCCAGAACCTTTGTTCACCCCCTCCTCATTGACAATGGGTAAACAATTTGTATGGATTGGATTGCATGAGTCTGATATGTTGTTGAGCCAAAATTTATTTCATATTTTAAAATGAGTTGTCATGTATGGCTGATAAAGATAGTATTTGCTAATCAATTATGCATACATGAATGAGATTTTCAAGCAAAAGGTTGAAAATTGAAGCCCACCATGCCCCTGGCAAAAGGAAATCCACTACTTCCCCTTCCTCACCTTCAAATGATTCTAATAAATCTATGTCCCCCCCCATGCAATTGAGGGACGATTGATCTCACGTGATAAACTAGATTAAGCCTAAAGGCTCTACATAGCCTAAGCCAAATTCAGAGGGCTTAAAAGGCGATAGCAATAACAAGGGAAAGATTGCCTCACACACTGGAAAATATGGATTTTAAGTTTGATTTATTTATTTTTGATAACAATTGACTTCAGAAGTTTTGGACAACATGTTTTTTGGATATATGAGTAATATATTTTTGGAAATAATTTCAAATATCAATGAGATAAATTGTCAAACATGAGTGTGATGATGGGAGTCACAAGGAGGGATGTTTTGTTTAATTGACTAGTTATGTTATGATTGTCAAGAGCTAAAGGGGAGTCACAAGGGGTCGCACCTATTATTTATTATTTATTTAAAACCCTTATTATGATTTATTACTTTCCCCCCTAACTAAAAAGTTGGTTGAGTTTTTTGTTAACTTAACTAATGAAGTAGTTCAACTACTTCAAACAATTCTAATTTACTTAAATTATGCTATTTGATAGCCATTCATTTCGATAACGTTTATTTGAGATGTTGCAAGTGATGTATTTTTTCTATCAAAGTTATAGAAACTTGTACCTAGTTTCAATTGTTTTTAAACATATAGGCACTTGTGCACAAATATAAACATGTCAATGGTAAGAATTAAAACTCGATGAAATATATATTAACTATCCACTTTCATTGACCTAACAAGTCATCGTTAGCATAATTTTACATAAGTTTAAAACATAAAAAATCAATACAATAAATATTTTCTTAAAACGTTTTCTTAACTTTATTTTTCATATTCACCAAATAATTACATGTATTACTTTTATAATCTATAATGATGATATTTTATAATAATGATCTTTCTTACCTTCTTACTTTTATATGTACATTATTAATAAATATTATATGTACATTATTAATAAATATATGTAAGTATTTTTTTTTTTTTATCTAAAATTATATTCACATTATTAATAACTATATGTAAGATTTTTCTTTTTATCTAAAGTTTAAGGAAAATTACTATTATGTTAGGACAAAGTTCTTCATCATTTCCATGCTCGATAAAGTAAATAACTTCTTCTAATTCTTTAAATTTTGAATTATATTTTGATAAAGAAAGCTTTGTGGACCAGTCTAATAAACTACATTTTTTGGACTAAAATTTATTGAATTACATTTTTGTGGACCAAAATTTATTGAATTACATTTTTGTGGAGGCTAGCATGTTTCTATTTTATCCAATTTCAATTATTTTATTTCCTTTTTTTTAAATAAAGAACTTTTATTTCCAATTTCAATTTTTTTTTAGAAACAAAGAAGTTTTATTTAGAACTATGTACATGTATCTTTATAATATTTACTAAGATATAATCATCCCTTTACTTAAAGTTTTATGCTGAAAATAAGAGATATTTGTGATTGAGGTTTGCATTGTGATAAGCAAGTGTACTTATACTCATATATTATCGTTCTATGTACTTTACTTTTCCATTTTATAAGATGGAAAAAGGTTACAAGATTAAGTGGTCCTCTTGTATTAGTTCTTAGCTTGTATGGATGAACATAATTGTTTTATAAGGTAATTCTATGTACTAAGACATGTTGATATCCAACCATAAGGTAAAGTAAGAGTTTATTTCCAACAATAAATGCATAAATAAGTTTAAAATATTTCTAAGTGTCTATTTAATTTCTTTATTTTGATGTTTACAAAATTGATATTAATACATAAACTTACCTTATTGATATTTCTTGTATTAGTTCTTAGCTTGTATGGACGAAGATAATTGTTTTATAAGATAATTCTATGTACTAAGATATGTTGATATCCAACCATAAGGTAAAGTAAGAGTTTATTTCCAACAATAAATGCATAAATAAGTTTAAAATATTTCTAAGTGTTTATTTAATTTCTTTATTTTGATGTTTACAAAATTGATATTAATACATAAACATTGAAACTTGTCACTAAAAAATTAGATCAACGTTACTTGTATTAAAATTTTTGATAAATATTTAAAAAACAAAACACAATTTATATATGTATGATTCAAATAGCAACACTACATCTTCCTATCCTTCGTGTTGTATATACATACATAATTTCCTCTCCCGATAAAATTGCTCTATAAGTATTGTGTTTTGCATATCAAAATGCCTTCATTAGTGCATTACGCTCTATAAGTATTGTGTTTTGCATATCAAAAACATTTAAAAAAAAATATATTTCATAATAAATACCATTGCTTTTTTTGAAGGGATGAAAAGGGTAATTTCAACACTTCTCTTGGAAAAAGAACAGTGTGTGGACCAATGTTCAATGAATGAAATTTTTTGTGAAGTTTAACCCATTTGCATGCTTTCAAAAGAACACTATGTGGACCAATGTTCAATGAATGAAATTTTTTGTGAAGTTTAATTCATTTGTATGCTTTATTTTTTCACTTTATGAAAAAGTAAGGAGATTTTTGTTTATGTATTTATATTTTCCATTATATTTATAGTATTTATCACATTTTTAGTATAGGGACATTTTTCTAAAAATTAATTTTAAAGTTATAAAATATTAAAATTAGATAATAAGAAATTGAAATTATGAAAGCTATTTTATTAGCTGTAAATTTTAAATATAGATTATATGGATGTTTCTTAGATAATTACAAAAATAATATGTTTATTTTCATTTATTTATTTGTTTAAATTTATTTTAACATAGAATTTATTTATTTTTTCTTAGAAAAAAAATAATTTTATTCATTTGTAGAGAATCAAATTAAATTTTGTAGGTTTTTTAAGCACATTCTCAAAACTCGAAAAAACCTATGATTAGTAGAAAGAATTCAGAAATGGCCAAGAAATAGCGGTTGAAAAACCATAAAAAAAAACAAAATAAAGAGATGGAAAATAAACCCAGAAAGAGGTAGAACAAGTCCAAGAGGCCTCAAGAAATATCATTGCAGAAGAAACCCCCAGAGAGAGAACACCACATAAAAACCCATGAGACCAGAAAGACCAGGTCAGATAGGTGTGGATCCCCAAAATGAACTAGATGATCACAACACCAATGAAAACCCTTCCAACGAGGAACCCGATAGAGAGAAACCAAGGAGTTGCACGCCCACCTAAAGGACCTACTTATACATTTATTTTTTTAATACATTTTTTCCCAAAGAAAAAAAAACGTACTTATATCGAAAATGAAAATAAAAAAATCTTGTGGAAAAGGACAAACAATGTTATTTTTATACATAGAAATATTTGTGTAAAATATTATATTAAACCGACATATATTGAGATGAATAAATGGGACATGCATTACAATCTCTTCAATAATAAGTTGTAAAATGCAAGTTTCACTCTATCAATGTGAGTTTTTTCGACTTTAAACTATATGCCAAGAGAGTTAAATTCTCAGTTCATTTAAAACAAATCTTAATGTGACAAATATGTCTTCTTTCAACATGTACAATAATTGTTCATGACTTTTCCAAATGTATAATCATTCGTTTTGCAAATAATTGATATGATTTGATTATTATAGTGTTATGTTTATACATATAAATATTTGTGTAAAATATTATATTAAATCGACATATGTTGGGATGGAAAAATGAGAAAATGGTTACAATCTCTTTAATAATAAGTTGTAAAATGCACCTTACTATATCGATGTCAATTGTTTGAACATTGAATTAAATGCCTTGAGAGTTAAATTCCCACTTCAATTGAAAAAAAATCATAATACAACAAATATGTCTTCTTTCAACATCTACAGTGATTGTTCAGGACATTCCAAATGTATACAATGGATACAAATAGTTCCATGTGCCTGAATCCTTACTTCTCAACCTAATGGGCCGAATGTCATTTTATGTGTCCATTCAAAGCATCCTCCTATCTATGATAAGGAAGTTTTGTTTTATTTTATTTTTTTATTATTTGTTTAGGTTACAAAGCCTAGGGAAAGCCCCCAAGTACTTCGCATTTCGAGGATGGTACCCATGGTAAACCGTAGAATATTCAAGGCACAATGTCGATCAACAATAAGTCTTGAAGACATTACAATAGTATACTCATTATGATCTCAATATATCACTTGTGATAATTGAACCTGAGTGGGGAGGATAACAATCATTCCTCCTAACCACCCTAAAAACCCAATTGACTCTATAGTAATAAAGACTATAAGAAAACAAATGAATAAGTAAGATGCACATTTAAATGTTGTTAATAATAAGTTGTAAAATGAAACTCACTCTATCAATGTAAGTTGTTTCATCTTTGAATTATATGCCATAAAAGTTAAATTCTCACTTCATTTAAAAAAATCCAAATACAACAAATATGTCTCCTTTCAACATGTACAGTAATTATTCATGAAATTTCAAATGTATAGAATAAATACAAATAATTCTATGTGATTGAATCCTTAACTTTAAAACTTAATAGGCCAAATGTCATTCAAAAAAATCCTCATATCTATAATAGTAAGCCTTATTAAAAAAAAATTATTATAACAAAAGTACATAATGTTTTTAATCATAATCATTAAAATACTGATTATATAGTATTCAAGTTAAGAATGTACCACTGATTATATAGATTTCAAGTTAAGAATGTGCCAAATGGAACACCACAATCGAAAATCATATTGAAATACAACCACAAGTTTTAACTTAAGCATGTGCACATCCAAATTGATTAGATTTTGTACAATAAAGAATGGGTGAATGTGGTTGTATGGTTGTGCACATATAAATTGATAAAAATAATTTATCAATTAGCTTTTGTACAATGAAGAATGGGTGAATGTGGTTGTATGGTGGAGAATGAGTGAATTTGGATTCAAAGTGTATGTTAGGTAAATAATTTATCACTTGGATTTTTGTATGGTAAAGAAGGGATAAATTTGGTTGCAAAGTGAAGAATTAGTGAATTTGGATCCCACAATTTAAATTAGTACATAGTTTTATATTTTTGAACTTGGCCAAAAATAAAAAGGAAAATAAAAAGGAAAATATCATTTTTAATTTCAAAATAAAAAATGTATCATTGTTTTTTTTAATAATTTCTTAGAGGATTTGAATAATTAAGTTAATCATACAACCTTTAAGGAAATCAATTTTTTTTATATAGGACTATTTTGATAGACATTTACACATCAACAATGTTCAACTCTCAATGAGAGGTGACAATTTACCAAGTCATGGAATATATTTGAATTTCATCTTGCCACTTACTAACGTCAAAGGTGATGATTTATCAAGTCATGCATTGAATTTCAATTTCATATTTATCACTTCCCAATCACTACTACATATGGTGTTGAAGTCCAACGAGGAGCTCCAATGGGACGAATAAAATCGACCATACCATCACACATTACTATGTGATTATCAAAATTGTATTATTTTGTTTTTCTTGGTGCCCTGTCATTCGTCACCCTTTCGATGAAGTCCAATAATCATTAGTATTTTGACTCCTATTTGATGGTTACCGTGAGGGCCACATGGCACCCCATCATCAAATGTAGATCATAGGGGAACATTTATAAAACCATGAGCTATAAGAACTCAGTCGAGGACCTGCAAATAAATGTAAAGTTAATTATGATAGACTTATGTAACCTCTGTATGGATCAAGGTTGTCCCCACGGGGATCATATAAATGTACATGCATTCTCTAAACATTCTACGTTTTGGCATTTTGTGTTGGATTCTGGCGATATAAAGGTTGTAAGTAGAGTGATAGGAAATGAGAGGCTTGTTAGAGAGATATCAGGAGGGATATTCAAAGAAAACAAAGGTGTGGGATCTACATTTCACTTTGCCAACTAGTTTTGTAAGGGAGACTGTAACTGTGATGTCTGTCATGTAAAGATCCTACTATTATGACAATTTATAAAAGATCAATATTGTTTTGACTCATACTTTTCTTATATGTGATGTTGGTTGAGATCTTTAGTGTTTTTCTACAATCTTTAAGAGATCTTTAATGCATCTTTATAATAATGTTTGAATCTACCTATAGGAAAATCAAAAGGTATGGATAAGAGGGGGAAATTGAAGGGGGGTTAGTTCTAAACTATGGAAGGGAAACTAGGGTGCTAAGAAGAGGCAACGAGTCCATTTATTTCACTCAAAAATAAATCTATGAATGAGGTTATGTTTGGTAAATAATTGACAATGGAAACATTTGTTAGAGTAGACAATGCCCCTTTTAAAGATTCCTTGGGATCTATCCAACCTTTATTTCTCAGGGATCAGTCATCCCATTCAAAAAATGAGCCTTGAAGAGGGTTATTGATGCGAATAAATATGACATCCTCCTCCTATAAAATACAATGTCTAATGGGGATAAAATAGTTAGCGATCTAAGCGAATTGCTTGGGGGTTGGAAGTTTAAACGCATTGATGCTAGAGGAAGGAATGTGGGGATGATTAGAAAATTTGTACATATATCTATACCTTTCTTTGTGCAATTGGAAACTTAAAACCCTTTGTTGTGGAAAAATACAAAAAAATGTTCTTTAGGAAAAAAGAGAAATTTTTTCCTTGGTGTAAATTTTCCTTAGTGCCAATTGCATGCTAGGATACACTAAAATGCACCCCTGGTTCTGAAAACTCATTCAATTTGAGTGTTTCAAACTATAAATGATTTTTTAAGTCATTTTACATAATCCTATATACTTAGTTTTTCCTTTGTAATCATAAAAGACTCTGTTGTGCAAAAATAGACAAATGATGCTTAGTAAAACCCTAGAAATGCACAACTTGTTTGTAAAAAGAAAGTCAAAGCTTTATTATATTGTATATTTGAGTTGTGCAAATTATTGGGAGTGTGGTTTATCATATTAATTGTGATCATGTTGTTAATTTTGCAATTGCAATTTTAACTTTCATTAACTTAACATGTCACCATTAACACAATTTTAAATAAATTTTAAAAGATAAAAAATCAATATAACAAATATTTTCTAAATAAATTTAAAAAGATAAAAAATCAATACAACAAATATTTTCTTAACCTTATTTTTTTTATGTTCCCTAAATAATTACATATTACTTTTATATTCTATAATAATAATATTTTATTATAATAATAATTATTATCAATTTTCTTCTCTATCACTTTGTGGCCCTTTATATGTACATTATTAATAAATTATAAATAAATACATGTATTCCTTTTATAATTTATAACAATGATATTTTATAATAACTGTAATTATTATCAATTTTCTTATTTGCCACTTTGTGGCCCTTACATTATTAATAAATTATAAATAAATATATGTAAACATTTTTGAAATATTTTTATTTTTTTTTATATACATTTTTTTTAGTGAACTTACATTATTAATAAATTATAAATAAATATATGTAAGCACTTAAATTCTTCATCATTCCATGCTGAGTAAAGTAAATAACTTTTTTTTTTTTTTCACGGGAAAGTTTCTCGATTATATATAACAGTATATAATGTTTTTACATAGCAGCATTACAAAATCCATCCCGAAGACTCGGCAGGGTTTGATCACAAGACCTCCTCCCAACACAGAAAAGTGTGCTTGTCTACCATCTGCGCTGTCTCACAAGACTAGTAAATAACTTCTTCTTATTCCTAAAAAAACGTTTAATTATATTTTGATAAAATAACTTCTTCTTATTCCTTAAACTTAAACTTAAACTTAAACTTAAACTTAAACTTTCCTTAAACTTAAACTTTGAGTTATATTTTGATAAACGAAAACTTTGTGGACTAGAGTCTAATGAACTTCATTTTGTGGAACAAAGTCTAATGAATTACATTTTGTGGAGCCTCGCATGCTTTTGTTATATACAATTTTAATTGGTTAAAAAATAAGGAAAATATTTTTATAATATGTACTATGGTATAAGTATAATCATTCCTTTAGCTATTTGTTGTGGTATAAGTATAATCATCCTTTAAGGTATTTGTCGTTAAGGTTTACACTATGATAAGGAATTGTCCTAGTGTTTATATATTATCTTGAAATATTTAAAGTTATATGTACTTATGTATATATATTATGTTTATGTACTTATATATATTTAGGGTTGCATGTACTTATGTTTATATATTATGTCGTTAAGGTTTGTACTATGATAAGGAATTGTTTATATATTAATTTATTCTCTTGTATTAGTTTTTATCTTTTATGAGTGAGATCATTTTTTTATAAGGTAATTCTATGTATTAAGATGTGTTAATATCCAACCATAACATAAAATAAGAGTTTATTTAAAAAAAAATTCATAAAATCCTTCCAAGTGTCTATTATAATTTCTCTATTTTGATATATACAAAATTGGTATTAAGACATAAACATTGAAATTGGTGACTAAAAAATAGTTCAATATTATTTGAATCAAGATTTTTTATAAATATTTAAGAAAAACAACACACAATTTATACATGTATGATTCAAATAAAAACACTACATCTTCTTATCCATACAACATCTCCTCTCCTGATTAAATTGCAAATTGCTCACTAGGATTCCAAAATGTCTTCATTAATGCATTAATTTCTATAAGTATTGTGTTTTTGCATATCATAAGCATTGAAAAAAAGGATATTTTATTACATAATAATGGAAGAACAGATTACACCGTTGCTTTTCCTAAGAGATGAAAAAGGGTAATTTAACCATTTCTATTGGCAAAAGAAAACTTTGTGGACCAATGTTCAATGAATGAAATTTTTTGCGAAGTTTAATGGATTTTCAACCTATCGTTTTTCACATTATGGAAAAATAATGAAATTTTAGTTCATGTATAGATAATTTTATGATATTTAATTGTAATTAATTTTTTTTATTATTATGAGTCTATTTTTATAAAAGTTAATTTTAAAGTTATAAAATATTAGAATAGGATAATAATTAATAGATAATAACAAATGTAAATTATAAAAGTTATTTTATTAGTTGTAAATTTTAAATATAAATTTTATGGATGTTCTTTGGAAAATTGTTGGACAATTGATTTAGAAAGTTGGTTGTCATTGATATCAACTCTTGGAGATTTATATCAATTCTTAGAGAAGTCCAAAATCTCTAGAGATGTGGTTGAGATTGATGACGAGTTAATTGACACTGATGGAGTGGTTGATATCAACAGATGTGATGGTGCATTTGATGAAGTCTACATGAAGCCTTGATGGTGTGGTTATGGGACCTGAATTTGGTTGAGGAATATGGACATGAAGGACCACGTAAATGCAAATAACTCACTCATGGATGGATAGTCCTTGTAATGCCATTTTCGGTGATAGGTGGTATGCCACATGGTTCCTCACGGTTGAGGATTTATGAGGACATGAAGTTGGAAGCCCCAAAGATGGGTTAAGAATCCCCTAAATGGTTACAATATGGGTTAAGAATCCTCTAATTGGTTGCATGTCATTAATGAAACAATAAAGTGGTTGTAACAAGAAAGTTCAAGAAGCCCTAAAGTTTAGGAAAGAGGTTATTGTTGATGCTTGAATCTGTCAGGACCGAAACGACAACCTCACGAGGATACAAATCCTCCTGCATTTTTATAGAGGTAATACTCCTCTCTGTTTTATGATAATCTTTGAATTCTAGATTTCCAAAATGATATAGGACATTGAGAAAGTCCACCGCAATATTCAAAGAAATATAAAAGTTGCATAAAATAAAATGTTTTATTTTGAAGAGAATTCTTGAGAGATGGCCAGGAACCTCATACATCACAGATTTGAAAACATGAGCAAAATTTTCTCACATCCATCACAGTCAATCAAAATATTTCTGATCACACATAAAAATAAAAGAAAATGGTACATACACATACACATAAGGGAACTTTAATAGAGTAGAAACATGTGGAACTCAAATGAAGAAAATGATAGATCAATCTCAAATATTTTATACTCAAAACTCAAAGTTATAAAACACTGTCAAAACTGATCCCAAATTAGTTCTCTTGGGATTTCTAAAAAAATATTAAAGTCTGTTACAAAGTTTTGAAATTAAAATGCTTTTGTCCTGAGGACTGGGATTGGGGCTCCCACGGACCATAAAAGTAAATATAAACAAGAAGTGAGTTGTGGAGCGAAGATTATGGGCGAAGGCAGAGTAGCAAGACATGAAAAGAAGACATGGATAAGTTATCATATTTAGGTTAAAACTTTCGAGTGAAATAAACGTAGTAACTGGATGACAAAATAATAAAGAAAGCAAGAAGTGACCATCATAGACTTACTATGATTATATATCTCTTCTTTACTTTCTTGTTTTTGTCCTTTTATTCTCCTTGTTGACGATTATTAGAACCATCTCAACTGTTGTTTCTTGGCCTTCTTTAGTCAATTTATCAATTTCCTTCTTAAACCAATGTTCAATGTAACTTTTTATTAGCACAACATTTATTTCATGCCTAATTTTGATATTAAAAAATTCACCTTCTAAATCTCTTAGAAAACGATAAATGTCATGGATTTCCTCCTCAATATCTTGATTTTTCATAGAATAGTCAACCAACCAATTATCTATCTCTTCTTCTCCATATTCAATTATGCCATTAAATTTCTCAGCCGATAATCCTTTTAATATCTCCACTTGTTTATCAAATTGCTTCCTTTTCATAAACATTGAATTGAGAATTAACTTAGGATATTGCACCTCATCAATGCTTCCTACCAAATCTATCTCTGTGAGCCTTCTGAATAATTCTTCTCTTTTCACTATGGCTTCATTGCATGCTTGGAAAATGTTACTTAAATTCTTGATCTTTTCTTTCCAACATGCATTCAACTATTTAGTTTGACTTGGAGAAGGAAAATCTTCTTCTCTCCTTTTAAATTTTGTCATGTTTGAGACTTTTATCCCAAATGGTAAAACAACATCTATGTAGAATCCTTCTTCATTCTTTAAATCAACTTGGATATATTCATGAAATGCATATGCCCTTGAACCGAAAGAAACAATATTTTTTGATACCTCCCATGCTTCTATTACCAATGACATTCTCTTTTTAATATTTTTCTCAACATAACTTCAAACTATTGTGAAAAAACATGAAGATCACTTCAACTTAATACCAGGTTTAGTTGGTTTGACCATTGTCAAAGGACTAGCCAGGATTGGAAGAGACATCACGTTGGTCTCCAATTCTTTGATCTTCTCTTTTAATTTGGAATGCTCAACCTCTAAACCATGAATAGAGTCATCGACCGCATCCCCAGTTTCCCTATGGATTTTGAAAATTTGGTATGGTCACATATACTTTAGGTCGACCTCTGAGTGGGCCTTTCCCCTTTTATTCTTCTTCACTAAAGGTCTCATTTCTAATGACTTCCAATAAAGAACATTGCTGAGCCATATGATCTTGTTGTTCTATTGCAGAAAATATTTTTTCAATGTCTGCTTCTAGATCCATGTCCTCCAAGGAAAATATTTGGATGACATTTTATATACGATTATCTTCTTCCTCTTGCACTAAGTTTTTTATTTTCTTCTCATGGGCAAGTTGTGTGAACTCTCAATTTTTCCAGGGGGATGATTCTTCTCTCCCCCTCCACTAGAACTACTGTTGAAAGTCTTCTTAATTTGGTGGGCCATTGGAGCACTGCTCCTTGATGTGGTTGTTGATTAATTGGGTTGGTTTTCATTGATTTCAACCCTTGAAGAAAGTCAGAAGAGAATTCTGGTAGCACAAAGGTTTGGGTAATGGACCCAAGTATTTTTGATGGATAATGGTATGAGTTTTTATATATTTGCAGGTAAAACTATTCTACATGGATAGTACATGTCATGCCATTTCCGGTGGTATGTGGAACGTCACATAACTCCTCACAGTTAGAGAGTTATCGCCATGTAAATTTGGAGAACCCTCACGAGTCATCTGTCATCTAGAAGCCCCAAAAGGTCAAAGTAGTCAAAGTGTTTGAAAAGAAGGAATTATTTAAATAATAAAGTGAAGTGATGAGTG
Source organism: Picea engelmannii (assembly GCA_009831015.1). Lineage (NCBI taxonomy): Eukaryota > Viridiplantae > Streptophyta > Pinopsida > Pinales > Pinaceae > Picea > Picea engelmannii. The sequence continues at coordinate 166,064 of ML813010.1, read as the reverse complement.
TACTATAATGTTAAGCCCTAATGTTGGCTCATTACCCCTTAATTGGGGCATATTAGATTAGTAATGCTATTTTATTTATGTCAACTTTAGGCCATTAGTTGTAATTTAGATTAGTAATTTTATTTTAATTATGTCGGCTTTAGGCCATTATTTGTAATTATACCTCCTAGTCTCCTATATATACCAAGGAGACATTTTCATTTTGAATCATCTTGTACTTGAACAT
>ML813010.1:136964-160765 GCA_009831015.1 Picea engelmannii | reverse complement strand
TCAAAGAGGATGCAAAAGAAATTATTTAAATAATAAAGTTAATGGAGAACTTACTAATTATGGAAAGTGGTTAAGTTAAGTGGACAAGTGGTTATAAGTGGGTTAACCCTAAAATAAAGAAAGTGGGTTAAGATGGTTAAAGGTAACCCCTTGAGGATGTTGCATGAAATTATAAATAAGAGGTAGGGCCCTCTCATTTAATCACACTTGAATATCATTGAATATCTATTTTTGTGAAAGGTTATTTGGGCAGGTATTATTGATAGAGAAAAATTGCAGCAGAAAAGTGCGTTAGGAAAAGTGTGGAAGAAAAAGTGAAGCAGGAAAAGTGCGGCAGACAAAGTGTGGTAGAAAAATTGCAAGGAAGGAATCATGGTCAACCAGAATATAAGAAAACTATTAAAGATACATCTTCAATAATACCATCCATGTTCAAGCCACAAAGAAGCTTCAATCATGATCATGATAAGTCAAGGAAAAAATTCAGAAGGACTACGTCACAAATAAGATCATTCACTCCCAGGTATGCAAATTTATTTTATGGTCATTGTTTTTATTGTAATAAATTTGGAGATAAGGTTGCAGATTGAACGGATTATAAAAGAAATGTTCAAGAAAGAAATGCCTATGTGGCCCCACCTAACATTGAATGTTATAAATGTCATAACTATGGACACATAGCTAGTGATTGTAGAAGCATGATCGATAATTCAATGAAAGAGAACAATGATATCAAATGTAAGAAAGTATGGATAAGAAAACACAAAGAACAGGTGAACAAAGACCATGTCCCATAGATCACAAGATTTGCAATAAAACGATATGAAGTAAATTCTATAGAGAAAAAGAAAGATGTCAGATACATAAAGGTTTGGAAAACAAATGAAATAAAAGAAGGACATGTAAATAAGGAACAAGTTCAAGATATTGTACTTTCAGTCATTGTAATGAAAGATGAATCCACAAACAGAAAGAAAAAAGTCAAATCTCAGAGAGATGATGAATCTACCATTGAATATGATGATGAATACACATCAGAGTAGGAATTGTTTTGATCCATCCAACTTAGAGACCCCCAGGTAACAGGAATATTAGACAAGGGGAGTCTATGCTATAGTTGTGACAGACCAAAGAACCATCCTTCGATCAACTTACAGAGTTAGAATAGAAAGATCCAGAGCAGTCAGTTAGCAGAAGTACAATCAGTTGTAGTAGTGAATACTTCATGATAGTACAATGATAAATGAGTCAAAATTATGGACATTATGCAGTAGAGTCTTGGATAGTATGGATAGAGATGGATTCATAAGAACACTTAGCAGGTTTAGACAGATATATGACAGTGGATGAGAGAATGGATTCATAGATTGGCTCAGAGAGAGGTTCAGAGACAAAGGAACATTATCATAATGGATGATAATTACATAGGAAATCGCACGAACAATGCTAATGGATTCAAAATTGACAGATATTTTTTGGACACATGGAATGCATACAAAAGTTCACATCCAAAATAGAGTAATGCTTAGAAACAACAATGACAAAAATTACTACGAGCTATGAAAAGGAAGACCAACAAATGTCAAGAACTTTAGAGTATTTGGAAGAAAATGCTACGTCAAAAGAGAATATGGCAGAATGGGAAAATTTGAATCTTGTGTGGAAAAATGAGTACTTGTTGGTTACTCAAGTACAAGGAAAGCATACAACTGTCACAATTTGACGTTGAAAAAAGTTGTGTAAATCATCAATGTAACAATTGATGAAACAGGTGGAAAAGAATTAAAGGAAGAAGAAATGAATCAATGGAACAACTTTACGAAGAATAAGTAGAAGATTAATAAGAAGTCTACATCAAACAACCATAAGGATTTCAGTCGTAAGAGAACACAGATTATGTGTGCAAATTGAAGAAGGCCTTGTATGGTCTAAAACATGATCCTAGAGCATGGTACTCTAGACTAAATAAATATCTACAACAGGAAGGGTTCTAGAAAAGGAAGTGTAGACAACAACCTCTACATCAAGGTAACTCAAGATAGTATTTTATTAATTGAAGTTTATGTTGATGATATTATCTTTGGAAGCAATGATGACAGGTTAAGCTAGAAATTTGCAAAGGATATGCAGAATGAATTTGAAATGTTATTACTCAGAGAACTATCCTTTTTTCTGGGTCTTTAGATACGTCAAAGTAACCAAGGAATTTTTATTTCTGAAACTAAGTATATTAGAGAAATGCTATAGAGGATTAGAATGAAAGATTGCAAACTAGTTACCACTCCTATGCAAACCAGTTGCAAGTTGAGCAAGGATGATGATTCAATGTCTATAGACCAGAGGCAATACATGTCAATTATTGGTAACTTACTGTATGTGACAACATCCAGACTAGATGTAATGCAGACAGTTGGACAGGTGGCACAATTTCAAGAAGCATCGAAGGAATCACATGTTGTAGCAGTTAAGAGCATTTTCAAATATCTCAAGGGAACATAAGAGGTTGGATTATGGTATCCAAAAGTAAAGGTTTTATCACTTATTTCCTACATAGATGCAGATTGGGCAGGTTGCATTGATGACTGACAAAGAACCAATGGAGCAATGTTCTACTTGGGTGAGTGTTTAGTATCATGGCTAAGCAAGAAATGATCATCAATATTCTTATCTACAACTGATACAGAGTATATTGTAGGAACATGATGTTGTACACATGTCCTATGGATGAAACAATATATGACAGATATACAGGTTGAGAATGATGATACCATTCCAATCTATTGTGATAATACAAGTGCCATTAGTATCTCAAAGAACCCCGTGATGCACTCCAAGATGAAGACCATTCTAATAAAGTATCACTGTCTACGGGAACATGTTGCATAGAAGAACATCATAGTTGAATATGTGGGCACAAAAGAACAAGTGGCAGACATCTTTACAAAACTACTTCCACAAGAAGCCTTTGAGTATCTTCGCCAAAGTCTCGAAGTAATTTCTACTCACAAATAAATGCTATTGAATGCTTATCTTATATGTCTTAGATTTACACAAGGAAGCACCATAAAGAGGACAGTTTAGGTCGAGAGATCAGTTTCAGGAAGAGTTAAGTTAGGGGGAGTATCCCCAAGGACATTTCAGTTAGGGGGAGCAACCCCAGATGGAAATATACCTTTTCCATTGATGACAAAGGGGGGGATATTTATTAGATGCAAAATATAGATGCATGGTTCCAGGGGGAGCAATGGTCATAAGAAAAACATGAGTGATATGAATTCAGTATTGCATGACATGACTTTAGTATTCCATCAGAGTATTTTCATCAATGCCAAAGGGGGATATTGTTGATTAATTAGGTTGGTTGTCATTGATGTCAACCCTTGAAGAAAGTTCGATAGATAATTCTGGTAGCACAAAGGTTTGGGTAATGGACCTAAGTTTGTTTGATGGAGAATGGTATGAGTTTTGATATATATTTTAGGTAAAATTATTCTATATGGATAGTACATGTCATGTCATTTCCGGTGGTATGTGGAACGTCACATAACTCATCACGGTTAGAGAGTTATGGCCATGTGAAGATGGAGAACCCTTATGAGTGATCTAGAAGCCCCAAAAGGTCAAAGTAATCAAAGTGTTTGCAAAGAAGAAATTATTTAAATAATAAAGTGAAGTGATGAGTGTACTATAAGTCAAAGAGGATGCAAAAGAAATTATTTAAATAATAAAGTTAATGGAGAACTTACTAATTATGGAAAGTGGTTAAGTTAAGTGGACAAGTGGTTATAAGTGGGTTAACCATAAAATAAGGAAAGTGGGTTAAGATGGTTAAAAGTTAAACCCTTGGGGATGTTGCATGAAAGTATAAATAAGAGACAAGGCCCTCTCATTTAAACACACTTGAATATCATTGAATATCTATTTTTGTGAAAGGTTATTTGGGCATGTATTATTGATAGAGAAAAATTGCAGCAGAAAAAATGCAGCAGGAAAAGTGTGGTAGAAAAGATGCGGCAGAAAAAGCGTGGAAGAAAAAGTGTTGCATGAAAAATGCAGCAGAAAAAGTGCAGCAGGAAAAATGCAGAAAAAAAAGTGTAGCAGAAAAAGTGCGGTAGAAAAATTGCAGCAGAAAAAGTGCGACAAAAAAAGTGTTGTAGAAAAACTGCGAAATAAAAAGTGAGGCAAGAAAAGTGTGGCAGAAAAATCGCATAAGGAAAAGTGCAGTAGGAAAAGTGAGGCAGGAAAAAATGCAGCAGAAAAAGTGCGGCGAAAAAAATGCGGCAGTAAATTTGCGGAAGCAAAACCGCGGAAACAAAACGCTACAAGAAGAAAAAAAAAAGGTATGGTTCTCATATGTGTAGTCTTGAATTTATGAATCAAGTTGAGGGTTTACCTTGTAAATATGTTGGATGCCTTCTTGGGAGTTTATGGCTTGTTGTAGAGTTGATATGAGGCAGATCTACTGAAGTTTAATATTGGTTCATGTTTGAGGGATTTTGGTTGAGGTATGTTGTTGAATTTATTGGTACAGATAGAGGTTGTATAACAATGAGGTTCTAATACATGGTTTGAGGTACAAACTTGTGGTATAGTGTTTGAGGTATATGTGGTCAGATCAGATTTGGATGATGAAATTGATGAGGGCTTTTGATTGAGGTACATGTTGGGTACATGGTTGATACAAGTAGTTGATGAGTTGGCACATACATGAGGTGTATAGTTGATGATGTTGGTACATCTTGATGAGTCATAGTTGATGTGTAGTTGATGCATGATTGGTACATATTTGGTGCATGGTTGATGCACTCGTTGATGGTATAGGTTGGTGCATGGTTGATGCACTTGTTTATGGTACAGGATGGTGCATGGTCTATGCACTTTTTTATGATACGCATTTGTTATAGGTTGAGGTACAGGTTGATGCATGGTTCGGGTTATTGGTACATGTTGTTTGGTGCAGGTTGATTGGTACATTTTTACAACAGTATATCTCACAGTGATAGTGTGACATTGGTTCCATCATTCTACTTATACGTTAGGGAGGTTGGATGGGGAAGTGAAAGGTGGTTGTAGCCACCTTCCAATTTTAGCTGGAGAACATAGGGGGTTGTAGCCTCCTTCTTCTTGTAGCTAGAGAATTGGGGAGTTGGATATTCCCTCAGGTTGTAGCCTGAGAAACTATGAGGTTGGAGCCTCCTTCTAGTTGTAGCTGGAAAACAAAGGAAGTTGGTGCTTCCAATCAATGTAATTTTTAAAGATATATAATAAAAAACATTTTGTGGTTTTCTCCTGCTTTGGGTTTCCACGTAAAACACTGGTGTACTATGTATGTGTTTGATTGCTTATTTGTTCATTGTCTTTTACTCTGAAACTATTGGATGATAATCCTACATTGATATAACACTTGCATTTTATGGTGAAAAATGATTAAATTTCTCTATTACTGATTCACCCCCCCTCCCAATAATCCAATAGTAGTATTCTTAGGAGTAACAACTGGATATTGAGCACTTCTTTCACTGGGACCTTTTCCCCTTTGCTTGTAAAGATCATTACTGATAAGTAATGTTTATGAATCACCAACATTATGTACATGAGTGCTTTGGATGTTACCTTATTATTCTTCGTTCAATACAATTTGAATGAAGGAGTTACTGAACCCCATTGAAAGCATATGTCCAACAAAGATTTTGTTTGGATCAAAGCCTTTGATCTTTTTAGCATACTTTAAACTCACATTGTTAAAATAATTTGCAAATTCGTCAATTTTATTTATATTTCTGAATATGAACTCTCCAATCTTCCATGGCAGGGGAATAAACTGCTTTTTCCTTTTTTCATGGAAAAAATGTAACCAAAATTTATACTTCCTTGCCACCTCTATAATAAATAGTTTATCAGATACATAATACAAGAGAAAAGAACGATTATCTTTTAAGAAAAATATCCTTATGATACCGTGATTTTCCATTTTCTATATTGTCACCTTTTTCTCTAAAAATCTGGTAGCTTGATCAGATATCCTTGGAGTGTTTTTGCCTAATAAAAGATTTTTGAAGACCGAAAAAATATCATTATAAACTTCATAGAAAGACAGAGGGGTCTTATGCCTCCACAATGCCTGATACCAAAAGGTAACTGGATCTTTTTCACAATTCACCCTTTTACTTATGGTTAAGTTTAGGATTTGGCAACAACGCACAATAACAAATATCAAGTAAGAGGCCATAAATATTTTTTTGTCCTTTTTATAGTGTGATAATTGGGACGAGATTTTGATAGAAATAAGTTTTCCCCAATAAAAAATGGCATGTTCCTGAACTGTAAAATACAAAATATATAAAATCATGCGAGAGATAGAAGCAACCGTTTCCTGACCTATCACCCTGGTAAATAGCCATGAAATTTCGTGATAGGGATTTTTTAAAGACTCAACCTGGATTTTGGTTATGTCTATTGGGACAGATGCAGGATTCTCCAAATATTCTGGCAGGAGGTCAAGCCCATTGTTATATTTATTCAATAATTCTTTGCAATCTTCACCTTTGAAAATAAGAGTCAACTCTGGTAGCTTTAAAATCTTGCAAAAAAATTAAGGTGAAAGAGAAATCAAAGACTGGGCCTAGAGCTGTATAATTATTTGACTTGGTACGTACTTGTCCACACAACATGCAACGATTTCCTTACAATAAAAAACCTTAGGAACAAACCCATCACGAGCGATTCCAGATGTCCAATTTACATCTTTTTGTGCAGGAGGAGAGGAATAATACCAATCTGCTCTCGACCACTGGAATTTTTTGTCTTCACTGCCAAAGATATTCAGAGTATCACCACAACATTGATGTCTAGCTACTGCTTCCATAGGTTGACGAAACTGTTTCTTTAGCTGTGTAACAATCTCAAATAGATCTTTTCGGAAAGATAATGATGTTTTAATCCCTTGGCAAATGAATATTTAATGATATTTAATGGATAATTCCTCGAGCCTTTCACCATTAATGATGATATTTTCGGTGCCTACACAAAAATTGTTAGCATTAAACAATACTTAATGCATATCGGAAAAAGCAACAAAAGGGTAGGTATAGGTGAGAGAGAATTCAAATATAATATTTTCATGAACCCGCCGACCTGTGGTTGTAGAGATGATAAAAAAAATACTAAGTGTAGAAGAACGGTCGATAAGAATCACATGCAAGAAGAATGAAATACTTGGGATATCGACACTTGTGACAAGTTTGATGTTCAAAATGTAGATCACGAAACTTGGGGTGTGTTGATGATTAAAATCGCAATGAGGATTTCACCCCCAAAGTATTGCTAAAAGCCTATTAAATTTTAAGCTAAATGATATATATAATACTAGTAGGTGGGACCCCCTTTCATATTGGATGATCGGATCTGGTTCTTATTTGATGTTTTTATTGTTGTTTGACATTTCTTACAGGTTTGAGCATGATTGATGATCAATGTTGGCTCTATTCGCGACAAATGGATGATGGATAATGCATGTATGTTCTCTTAGTCTAGGTTCATGTCATGTCATAATGGCTTTTGATATCCATTATTACCCTTGATATTTACTCCTTGATTTATTACATGCGACACCTGCAAAAGATACATGTTAGTAACAACAAAAGAGCAATTGAAAAGAAATGAAGCAATATGAATACAATCCAAAAGAAAGGGACTATGCTACTATGCTATACGATGTTGCACTATGCATTTGAAGTTTATATGGATTGTTATTAGTCCTAGCTTACAAGGTTAGTGGCTATATGATTTATTGGCTTATATGGAAAAACATGTGATCCATGCTATGGTGTGGTTGGCAATGGTTAATGTAACATAGGGTGGCGCATTTTGGATGTTGGTCTTCATGAATGGTTTAATTAAAGGAATTAATGGAATGGTTAGTTGGCGCGTACTAGGTGATTGAAGGAGTAAAGGATGGATGTGGCATGCATTTACTGCACGTCACTCCATACCTCTCCCACTGGTCATCACCCTAACTTGGCTATTCTTCAATGGTGTTTCGTTGTGGTCAAGCTCTGATTTTCAGGCAAGGGAAGATCTTCTCAACCAAGCTTGCGTTTTAAAGGATTTTGGTTACAGGTATGCCATTTTTTCCATCCATGAACCCACTCTAGTTATGAAATAGATATTGGCTTGGTGATGTATGGGTCTGTTCTTTTCTTGAGACTGACAATTGTGTAAACTTTTGGCATTTCTCTGAAATGGATGGTTTGTGTGGTTTTCATTACAATGATGGTCAAAGTCACAGGTTCATTGATTGTTATGAGTGTTAGAATCTATGAAGGCTCTTTTTCATTCTAATTGGTTTTTATTGACGGGTTTCATTCAGTCTAGATTGGTTGGTTGTCTCCACATGTTTTTTTGTCACCATACCCTATATTTTTGCTGTTATGGGGTTGTTGGGTTTGATTTCGAAGCACCTTGTGTCACTACGTATCATTTCACTTGGGTATGAGATCATTCATGCTATTGATGTTTTTTCAGTGGGCTATGATGGACATTATTCCAAGGGGATTTCTTTAAGGTTGATTACTATTTCGTGGCTCTGTTTTATATCATCATTACTCGGGTCGATTGGGGAAAACCGCGAGGGTCATGCTCTGTGTGTTCTAGGTGTTATTCATTGGCCAAGAGGAACCTCTGCTCCTCTATTCATTCTCTCTCCTTCCTGTTGAACTCTCTCCTTGTCCTGCAAAGATATGGGTGATATGTCCTGTGTGTCCACCATGTTGTCCCGAATGTTTCCCACCTGTTGTTGGTGTTCATTTCCAACCTCCCTGTGTTGGTGACTTAGAGCCCACCCTTGTTTATTTTAAGCCCAATTTTGATAAAGGAACGATTATTTTTGGTTGGGCATATGATCAACTGTTATGATTTGGTGGAGTATCCTCAACAATGGTTTACTATTGGTTGTCCCTGATTAATAGCATTGACAGTGGTTTTTGTGATTGGTCAATAATCACTGTATTCTTTTATTATGGCAATTGATTCGATTACTCAACATGGTTTTATGGTTGATTGGGAATATGTCTCTTTGATTTATTCATTGGGTTGTGTATTTCCTACAACGTGATATAGGTTGAAATAAGGGTTTTTGTTACCGTGTGTCTTAATTTCCCCTCAAGAGTATTGCTATTTAAAATCATGATGATGTGGCATGGTTGTCCACTGTATATGTTATGGATATCATTTCATTACTCCATCAGAGATAGGCACAGGTTTATAACAATATGGTTTTGTTGCAATTTGATTATTAAATTTATTAGAGGAATGGAATCGGGCACGATTTTTTGTCTTTGTTTGATTTGAAGAAATAATTCATGGACAGTGGTTGATGTGCTGATGGAACGGAGTGGAAACAAGTGACTGTGTGCTCGTTTAGAATTTGTTTTAAATATTAAAAGGGAGAAATGTGAAGAAACATAACTCTTGTACAAGTTGTTTGGAAGGCATATTGTTTGAGTTTGATGACACTGTGTTAAAGATTTAATTACGGGCAGTGAACAAGATAATTCACAATAATGATTAAATTATGCACAATAGTTGTTAAATTGATCACAATGAATATTTGGTTAGTGTTGGATCTTTTGTGTTTGATATGGAATGATTTTACGGATTAATCAATTAATTTTATGAACAATATCCACTCTCCTCCCTACCATTATTTCACTTTTCGCTAATTAAAATCCCATCGCCTTCCCATATTCATTTTTCACTCCCTGTTCCTAAACTTTAATTACAGTTAAGAGAATTTTGTATTGTGACAGTTTGAAATTGCAGTTTCTTGGATGGATTACAGTGACATGTTCCTTGGTTTACATTATAGTTGATTGTTTGTTGTCTGTGAGCAGTAACCATGATTCTTTTCCCCCTCATTTTAACATTTCTCGCTCAATACAAACCCCTGGCATATCCCAGAACCTTTGTTCACCACTGCTCATTGACAATGGGTAAACAATTTGTATGGATTGGATTGCATGAGTCTGATATGTTGCTAAGACAAAATTTATTTCATATTTTAAAAAGAGTTGTCATATATGGTTGATAAAGAGAATATTTGATAATCAACTATGCATACATGAATGAGATTTTCATGAAAAAGGTTGAAAATCGAAGCCCACCATGCCCTTGGCAAAAGGAAATCCACTACTGCCCCTTCCTCACCTTCAAATGATTATGATAAATCTGTGTCCTCCCGCATGCATTTGAGGGATGATTGATCTCATGTGATCAACACGATTAAGCCTGAAGGCTCCACACAACCTAATGAAAATTCAAAGGGATTAAAAGGTGATAGAAACAACAAGGGAACTATTGCCTCACACACTAGAAAATATGGATTTAAAGTTTTATTTATTTATTGTTGATAACAATTGACTTCAGAAGTTTTGGGCAACATGTTTTTTGGATATATGAGTGATATATTTTTGGAAATAATTTCAAATATGAATGAGATAAATTGTCAAACATGAATGTGATGATGGGAGTCACAAGGAGGGATGTTTTGTTTATTTGACTAGTTATGTTATGATTGTTAAGAGATAAAGGGGAGCGCAAGGGTTCCCACCTACTAGTTATTATTTATTTAAAACCCTTATTATCATTTATTACTTTTCGCCCTAACTAAAAAGTTGGTTGAGTTTTATGTTAACTTAACTAATGAAGTAGTTCAACTACTTCAACCAATTCTATTTTGCTTAAATTATGCTATTTGAGAGCCATTCATTTTGATAATCTTTATTTGAGATGTTGCAAGTGATGTATTTTTTCTATCAAAGTTATAGAAACATATACCTAGTTTCAATTGTTATTGGACATGTAGGCACTTATGCACGAATATAAACATGCCATTGGTAAAAATTAAAACTCGGTGAAATATATATTAACTATCCACCTTTATTGACCTAACAAGTCATTATTAACATAAATTTACATAAATTTAAAACATAAAAGATCAATACAATAAATATTTTCTTAAAAAAATTACTTAACTTTATTTTTCATATTCACCAAATAATTACATGTATTACTTTTATAATCTATGATAATGATATTTTATAATAATGATCTTTCTCGCCCTCTTACTCTTTTATGTACATTATTAATAAATACATGTACTCTTATATGTACATTATTAATAAATATATGTAAGTATTTTTTTCTCGCCCTCTTACTCTTTTATGTACATTATTAATAAATACATGTACTCTTATATGTACATTATTAATAAATATATGTAAGTATTTTTTTCTCGCCCTCTTACTCTTTTATGTACATTATTAATAAATACATGTACTCTTATATGTACATTATTAATAAATATATGTAAGTATTTTTTTATCTAGAGTTATATGCACATTATTAATAAATATATGTAAGCTTATTTATATCTAAAGCTTAAGGGAAATTATTCATTATGTTGGGCTTCATCATTTCCATGCTCGATAAAGTAAATAATTTCTTCTAGTTCTTTAAATTTTGAATTATATTTTGTTAAAGAAAACTTTGTGGACCAAAGTCTAATTAACTACATTTTGTGAACCAAAGTTTATTGAATTACATTTTTGTGGAGGCTAGCATGTTTCTATTATATCCCATTTTAATTATTTTATTTTTATTTTTAAAATAAAGAAGTTTTATTTTCAATTTCAATTTTTTTTAAAAGAAAAAAGTTTTATTAGAGCTATGTACATATATTTTTATAATATTTACTGTGATATAATCATCTCTTTATTTAAAAGTTTTATTTTGAAAATAAGAGGTATTTGTGATTGAGGTTTGCATTGTGATAAGCAAGTGGCCTTATATTCATATATTATCGTTTTATGTACTTTCCCATTTCATAAGATGAAAAAAGGTTACAAGATTAAGTGGTCCTCTTGCATTAGTTCTTATCGGCCTTATATTCATATATTATCGTTTTATGTACTTTCCCATTTCATAAGATGAAAAAAGGTTACAAGATTAAATGGTCCTCTTGCATTAGTTCTTATCTTGTATAGATGAAGACAATTTTTTTATAAGGTAATTCTGTGTACTAAGATATGTTGATATCCAATCATAAGGTAAAGTAAGAATTTAAAATATTTTAAGTGTTCATTTAATTTTTCTATTTTGATGTGTACAAAATTGATATTGATACATAAACATTGAAACTTGTCACTAAAAATTAGATCAACGTTGCTTGTATTAAAATTTTTGATAAATGTTTAAGAAAAACAAAACACATTTTATACATGTATGATTCTAATAGAAAGACTACATCTTCCTATCTTTTGTGTTGTAGATGCATACATAATCTCCTCTCTTGATAAAATTACTCACTAGGATTCAAAATGCCTTCATTAGTGCATTACATTGTATAAGTATTGTGTTTAGCATATAAAAAACATTGAAAAAAATTATTTTATTTCATAATAATGGAAGAATATATTATACCATTGTTTGCTTTTTCCAAGAGATGAAAAGGGTAATTTCAACATTTCTCTTGGAAAAGTGTGTACCAATGTTCAATGATTGAAAATTTTTGTGAAGTTTAAACCATTTGCATGCTTGCTTTCTTTTTCACATTATGAAAAAATAAGGAGATTTTTGTTTATGTGTTTATATTTTTTTAATATTCATTATATTTATAACATTTTAGTATGGGGCCTTTTCTAAAAGTTAATTTCAAAGTTATAAAATATTAAAATTAGATAATAATAAATGTAAATTAAGCTGTAAATTTTAAATATAGATTTTATGGATGTTCTTTGGATACTTACAAAAATAATATGTTTATTTTCATTTATTTATTTGCATAAATTTATTTTAATATTGAATTAATTTTTTTCCTTAAAAAAAAGAATAATTCTATTTATCCGTAGAGAACCAAATTACATTTTGTAAGTGCTTTAAGCACATTCCCAAAACTTGGGAGAACCTATTATTAGTAGAAAGAAGCCATAAATGACCAAGAAATAGTGGTTGAAAAACAACAAAAAAGAGAACAAAATAAAGAGATGGAAAATAAACCCAAAGAGAGGTAGAACAAGTCCAAGAGGCCTCAAGAAATATCGTTGTAGAAGAAACCCCCAGAGAGAGAACACCACATAAAAACCCACGAGACTAGATAAACTAGGTCATAGAGGTGTGGATACCCAAAATGAATGAGATTACCACAACACCAATGAAAACCCTTCCAACGAGCAACATGACAAATAAAAACCAAGGAGTTGGATGCCCACATGAAGGACCTCAAAGTGTTTTTCAGGGAAACAACACTGCACACCCAAGACTATACCTCAAAGCTCTGGCCACACCCTCATACCGAGAAAGAAAGAGAAATCCATGGGCACCCAACACAAAAGGACTCCGATCTGAGCACACATCAATCCCTAAACAAACTAGAGCCACCAGAGAAAGGAGCCACAACCAGGAGAGAAACATGACCCAAGAGAGAGTCCATCCACTGATGACAGAGCTGGTGAACCATGCAGAAGGAGGAAAAGAAATCAATCTGGAAGAGTAGATCTTCCTGGAAAAAGACACCAAGGCCATCCAAAAACCTCCAAACCGCGCAGGCACCATACGTCCAAGACGAACCAACAAAAATATGCACCGGAGAAGCCAAGAGATCTGGATGAACTCGCCCTAGCATGAAAAAAAGAGACGGATCCTGATCCGTAGCCATGAATTGTTTCAGGGGAGATAGACTATTCAAAGGCCACAAAACTGGCCAGAATAAGATAGATCTCCCATCAAAACTGCAAGAACGCGGAGAGAAAGCCAAAACTAGGCCCAAGTAGTAGCTGCAAACTCTGGGAAGAGGAAGAAAATGATCTATCGAGCCAAATCCATTGCAACACTAGCCAAGAGAAATGAAAAGAGTCGGGATGCCAAGGAAAGATGGACACGAAAGTTGTAGCTCGGGCTTCGGCTAGAAGAACCCTAATCGCAGCCCCATCTTCGAATTCTAGTTAAAATTGTAAACAATAAAATGTCTTTGTTTTTGAATTCTTCTTTAACATCAAATTTATTAAATACTAAAAAAGATTAAATTTTTTGAAATGCAAATTTCTCACATTGAAAAGATCTTAAGCTGAAGTGGATTTACATTTGTGTACTTTTATATATATCCTTATTATATTCCTTTTACAATTTTTTTTATATAGATTTTTCTTTTTCAAAGAATTGATACTATTTGATTATTATAGTGTTGTTTTTATACATTTTTTCCTAAAGAAAAAAATGAACTTATACTGAAGATGAAAATAAACAAATCTCATGGAAAAGGATGAACAATGTTATTTTTATACATATAAATATTTGTGTAAAATATTATATTAATATTGAGATGGATAAATGAGACATGCATTACAATCTCTTCAATAATAAGTTGTAAAATGCAAGTTTCACTCTATCAATGTAAGTTGTTTCGACTTTAAACTATATGCTAAGAGAGTTAAATTCTCAGTTCATTTAAAAAAAATCTTAATGCGAAAAATATGTCTTCTTTCAACATGTACAATAATTGGTCATGACTTTTCCAAATGTATGATCATTCTTTTTGCAAATAATTGATATGATTTTATTATTATCGTGTTATTTTTATACATATACATATTTGTATAAAATATTATATTAAATCGACATATGTTGAGATGGAAAAATGAGAAAATGGTTACAATCTCTTTAAAAATAAGTTGTAAAATGCACCTTATTATATCGATGTCATTTGTTTCAACATTGAATTATATTCCTTGAGAGTTAAATTCCCACTTCATTTGAAAAAAAATCCCAATGCAACAAATATGTCTTCTTTCAACATGTACAATGATTATTTAAGACATTCAAAATGTATACAATGGATACAAATAGTTCCATGTTCTTGAATCCTTAACTTCTTAACCTAATGGGCCAAATGTCATTCTATGTGTCCATTCAAAGCATCCTCCTATCTATGATAAGAAAGTTTTGTTTTATTTTATTTTTTCACTTTTTGTTTAGGTTATAAAGAATAGGGAAAATCCCCAAGTACTTCTCCTCATTTCGAGGATGGTACCCACAGTAAACCGTAGAATATTCAAGGCACAATATTGGTCAACAATAATTCTCGAAGCCATTACAACAATATAGTCATTATGATCTCAATATATCAATTGCGGGAATTGAACCTGAGTGGGGAGGATAACAATCTTTCCTCCCAACCACCCTAACTAAACCCAATTGATTCTATGATAATAAGAACTATAAGAAAAAAAAACAAACAAATAAGATGAACATTTAAATATCTTTAATAATAATTTATAAAATACACCTCACTCTATCAATGTAAGTTGTTTCAACTTTGAATTATATATCAGAAAAGTTAATTTTTCACTTCATTTAAAAAAAAATCCAAATGCAGCAAATATGTCTCCTTTAAACATGTACATTAATTAATTATTCATAGCATTTAAAAAGTATAAAATAAATACAAATAGTTCCATGTGATTGAATACTTAACTTTAAAACCTAATAGGCCAAATGTCATTCAAAGAATCCTCCTATCTATAATAGTAAGCCTTATAAAAAAAACAATTATTATAATAAAATTACATAATGTTTTTAATCATAATCATTGACATATTGATTATATAGTATTCAAGTTAAGAATGTACCACTGATTATATAGTTTTCAAGTTAAGAATGTGCCCAATGGAACACCACAATCGAAAATCATATTGAAATACAACCACGGGTTTTAACTTAAGCATGTGCACATCCAAATTGATACAAATAGTTTATCAATTAGCTTTTGTACAATGAAGAATGAGTGAATTTGGTTGTATGGTTGTGTACATCCAAATTGATACAAATAGTTTATCAATTAGCTTTTGTACAATGAAGAAGGGGTGAATGTGGTTGTATGGTGGAGAATGAGTGAATTTGGATCACACAATCTAAATTAATACATAGTTTTATATTTTTGAATTTGACTAAAAATAAACAGGAAAATAAAAAGTAGAATATCACTTTTAATTTCAAAATAAAAAAAATGTATCTTTTTTTTTAATAATTTTTTAGAGGATTTGAATAATTAAGTTAATCATATAACCTTTAAGGAAATCAATTTTTTTTTATATAGGACTATTTTGATAGACATTTGTACATCAACAATGTTCAACTCTCAATGAGAGGTGACAATTTACCAAGTCATGGACTAGATTTGAATTTCATCTTGCCACTTACTAACGCCAAAGGTGATGATTTATCAATTCATACACTGAATTTGCATTTCATATTTATCACTTCCCAATCGCTACTACATATGGTGTTGAAGTCAAACAGGGAGTTCCAATGATACAAATAAAATCGACCATACCATCAGACATTACTAAGTAATTATCAAAATTGCATTATTTTGTTTTTCTTGGTGCCCTATCGTTCGTCACCCTTTCGATGAAGTCCAATAATCATTAACATTTTGACTCATATTCGACGGTTACCGTGAGAGCTACATGGCGCCCCATCATCAAATGCGGATCATAGGGGAATGATTATAAAACCATGAGCTAGAAGAACTCAGTCGAGGACCTGGAAATAAATGTAAAGTGAATTGTGATCGACTTATGTAACCTCTGTATGGATCAAGGTTGTCCCCAAGGGGATCATATAAATGTACATGTGTTCTGTAAACATTCTATGTTTTGGCTTTTTTTGTTGGATTCTGGTGATATAAAGGTTGTAAGTAGAGTGATAGGAAATGAGAGGCTTGTCAGAGAGATATTAGGAGGAATATTCAAAGAAAACAAAGGTGTGGGATCTATATTTCACTTTGCCGAATAGTTTTGTAAGGGAGACTATAACCGTGATGTATGTCATGTAAAGATTCTATTGTTATGACAATTTTATAGAAGATCAATATTGTTTTGACTCATACATTTCTTATATGTGATGTTGGTTGCGATCTTTAGTGTTTTTCTACGATCTTTAAGAGATCTTTAATGCATCTTTATAGTAATGTTTGAATCTACCTACAAGAAAATCAAAAGGTATGGATAAGAGGGGGAAATTGAAGGGGGGTTAGTTCTAAACTATGGAAGGGGAACTAGGGAACTAAGAAGAGGCAATAAGTCCATTTATTTCACTCAAAAATAGATCTATGAATGAGGTTATGTTTGGTAAATAGTTGACAATGGAAACGTTTGTTAGAGTATACAATGCCCCTTTTAAAGATTCCTTAGGATCTATCCAACCTTTAGTTCTCAGGGATCAATCATCCCATTCAAAAAAATGAGCCTTGAAAAGATTTTTTGATGTGAATAAACATGACATCCTCCTCCTATAAAATACAATGTCGAATGGGGATAAAATATTTAGCGATCTAAGTGAATTGTTTGGGGGTTGGAAGTTTAAACTCATTGATGCTAGAGGAAGGTATGTGGGGATGATTAGAAAAGTTGTACATATATCTATACCTTTCTTTGTGCAATTGGAAACTTAAAACCCTTTGTTGTGGAAAAATACCAAAAAATGTTCTTTAGGAAAAAGAGGGAAATTTTTTCCTTGGTGTAAATTTTCCTTAGTGCAAATTGCATGCTAGGATACACTAAAATGCACCCCTGGTTCTGAAAACTCTTTCAATTTGAGTGTTTCAAACTGTAAACGAGTTTTTAAGTCATTTTACATAATCCTATATACTTAGTTTTTCCTTTGTAGTCATAAAAGACTTTGTTGTGCAAGAAAAAGCAAAGGATGCCTAGTAAAACCCTACAAATGCACAACTTATTTGTAAAAAGCAAATAAAGATTTGATTATATTGTATATTTGAGTTGTGCAAGTTATTAGGACTGTGGTTTATCATATTAAATGTGATCATGTTGTTAATTTTACAATTGCAATTTTAACTTTCATTAACTTAACAAGTTACCATTAACACAATTTTAAATAAATTTAAAAAAATAAAAATCAATACCACAAATATTTTCTAAATAAATTTAAAAAGATAAAAAATCAATACAACAAATATTTTCTTAATCTTATTATTTTATGTTCCCCAAATAATTACATATATTACTTTTATAATGTATAATAATAATATTTTATAATAATAATAATTATTATCAATTTGCTTCTGTGGTACTTTATATATACATTATTAATAAATTATAAATAAATACATGTATTACATTTATAATCTATAATAATTATATTTTACAATAATTGCAATTATTATTAATTTTCTTATTTACCACTTTGTGACCCTTACATTATTAATAAATTATAAATAAATATATGTAAACATTTTTGAAATAAAGAATTATATATATAGAACTTACTCATCATCATGTTAGGGCCAATTGCACCTAACTTCTTCATCATTCCCATAAATAACTTCTTCTTATTTCTTAAACTTTTAGTTATATTTTGATAAAATAACAACTTCTTATTCCTTAAACTTAAACTTTGAGTTATATTTCGATAAAAGAAAACTTTGTGGACTAGAGTATAATGAACTACATTTTGTGGTACAAAGTCTAATGAATTACATTTTGTGGAGTCTCGCAGGCTTTTGTTATATACAATTTCAATTGGTTTAAAAATAAGGAAAATATTTTTATAATATGTACTGTGGTATAAGTATAATCATCCCTTTAGGTATTTGTTGTTGTGGTTTAAGTATAATCATTCCTTGAGGTATTTGTCGTTAAGGTTTGCACTATGATAAGGAATTGTCCTAGTGTTTATATATTATCTTTAGCTTGAAATATTTAGGGTTACATGTATTTTTCCATATGTTTATATATTATTTTTATCTTGAAATATTTAGGGTTACATGTACTTTTCCATCATATGAAAAAGGTTGACCAGATTAATTTATCCTCTTGTATTAGTTTTTAGCTTTTATGAATGCGACAATTGTTTTATAAGTTTTTAGTTTTTATGAATGCAACCACTTTTTAATAAGGTAAGTCTATGTATTAAGATGTGTGAATACCCAACCATACGGTAAAATATGAGTTTATTTAAAAAAAAATCATTAAATCCTTTTTAGTGTCCATTTTAATTTTTTTAATAAGGTAATTCTATGTATTAAGATGTGTGAATACCCAACCATACGGTAAAATATGAGTTTATTTAAAAAAAAATGCATTAAATCCTTTTTAGTGTCCATTTTAATTTTTTTAATAAGGTAATTCTATGTATTAAGATGTGTGAATACCCAACCATACGGTAAAATATGAGTTTATTTAAAAAAAAATGTATTAAATCCTTTTTAGTGTCCATTTTAATTTTTCTATTTTGATGTATACAAAATTGATATTGAAACATAACATTGAAATTCATTGCTAAAAAATAGTTCAATATTACTTGCATCAAGATTTTTTATAAATATTTAAAAAAAACCACACACAATTTATATATGTATGATTCAAATAGAAACACTACATCTTCTTATCCATACAACATCTCATCTCTTGATGAAATTGCTCACTAGGATTCCAAAATGTCTTCATTAATGCATTAATTTCTATAAGTATTGTGTTTTTGCATATCATAAGCATTGAAAAAAGGAGATTTTATTACATGAAGAAGAGATTACATCATTGCTTTTTCTAAGAGATGAAAAAGGGTAATTTAACCATTTCTATTGGAAAAAGAAAACTATGTGGTTCAATGTTTAATGAATTGATTTTTTTTTGTGAATTTTAATGGATTTTGAACCTATCTTTTTTCAGATTATGGAAAAATAACGAAATTTTAGTTCATGTATAGATAACTTTCTACTATTTAATTGTAATCATTGTTTTTTTATTATTATGAGACTATTTTTATAAAAATTAATTTTAAAGTTATAAAATATTAGAATAGGATAATAACCAATAGATAATAACAAATGTAAATTATGAAAGCTATTTTATTAGTTGTAAATTTTAAATATAAATTTTAGGGATGCTCTGTGGACAACTGTTAGACAACTGATTTAGAAAGTTGGTTTTCATTGATATCAACTCTTGGAGAAGTCTAAAATCCCTAGAGATGTGGTTGAGATTGATGACGAGTTAGTTGTCATTGATTGAGTGGTTGATATCAACAGATGTGATGGGTTCATTTGATGAAGTCTACATGAAGCCCTGAAGGTGTGGTTATGGGACCCGAATTTGGTTGAGGAATATGGACATGAAGGACCATGGAAATGCAGGTAACTCACGCATGGATGGATAGTCCATGTAATACCATTTTTGGTGATAGGTGGTATGCCACGAGGTTCCTCACAATTGAGGAGTTATGAGGACATGAAGTTGGAATCCCCAAAGATGGGTTAAGAAGCCCCTAAATGGTTACAATATGGGTTAAGAATCGTCTAATTGGTTGCATGTCATTAATGAAAGGGTAAAGTGGTTGTAACAAGAAAGTTCAAGAATCCCTAAAGTTAAGGAAAGAGGTTATTGTTGATGCTTGAATCCGTCAGGACCGAAACAACAACCTCACGAGGATACAAATCCTCTTGCATTTTTATAGAGGTGGTATTCATCTCTATTTTATGATAATCCATGAATTCTAGATTTCCAAAATGATATAGGACCTTAAGAAATCCCACCATGGTATTCAAAAAAATATAAAATTTGCAGAACATAAAATGTTTTATTTTGAAGAGAATACCTCATACATCACAGTTTTGAAAACATGAGCAAATTTTCTCACATCCATCATAGTTAAGCAAAAGATTTCTGATCACACATAAAAATAAAATAAAATGGTCCGTACACATAAACATAAGATAAATTTAATAGAGTAGACATATGTAGAGCTCAAATGAAGAAAATGATAGATGAATCTCAAATATTTTATACTCAAAACTCAAAGTTATAAAACACCATCAAAACTGATCCCAAATTAGTTCTCTTGGGATTTCTTAAAAAATATTAAAGTCTGTTACAAAGTTTTGAAATTAAAATGCATTTGTCATGAGGACTGGGATTGGGGCTCCCACTGACCATAAAATTAAATATAAACAAGAAGTGATTTGTGGAGCGAAGATGATGGGCGAAGGCAGAGTAGCAAGACATGGAAAGAAGATAAGAAGTTATCATATTTAGGTTAGAGCTTTCTAGTCAAATAAGTGGAGCAACTGGATGACAAAATGATAAAGAAATCAAGATGTGACCATCATAAACTTACTATCATGATATATCTCTCCTTTACTTTCTTTTTGTTGTCATTTTATTCTCCTTGTTGACGGTTATTAGAATCATCTCAATTGTTGTTTCTTGGCCTTCTTTAGTCAATTTATCAATTTATTTCTTAAACCAATCTTCAATGTAACTTTTCATTGGCACAACATTTGTTTCATGCCTAAATTTGATATTAAACATTTCACCTTCTAAATCTCTTAGGTCATGATAAATGTCATGGATTTCCTCTTCAATATCTTGTTTTTTTTATAGAATAGTCAACCAACCAATTATCTATCTCTTCTTATCCATATTCAATTATGCCATTAAATTTCTCAGCCGATAATCCTTTTAATATCTCCACTTGTTCATCAAATTGTTGCCTTGTCATAAACATTGAATTGAGAATTTATTTAAGATATTGCACCTCATCAATGCTTCCTACCAAATCTATCTCTGTGAGCCTTTTGAATAATTCTTCTCTTTTCACTATTGATGTAGGAGCATCTCAAGCGAGCCAGGGCGAGGATAAAGGACAGCTGGAAAAGCGGCCAACGCAAATTTTGAAATTATCTTGAAGTTAATGCGCCAATCTTAAATGAGATAATTAAGAAGGAGCACACTTGTAAAATGTAAACAAACCTTGAGCGATACGCTCTCGTCCATAGTAGGTAGAAGGCATTTATGATAGTTAATGTAAGTAGATAGAATTTAATTCTAGATTAGACAGTTTAGAATGAGAGAGGGAAATGGGATATAGACACCCTCATTGTGTATTGTAACATAGAATAGAATAAATAGAAGGAGGATGGCAATTGACAACATAGAGCATAGAAGAGAGGAAGCAGAGAGTTGTGTAGAAGAACTCCATGTACAAAAGTTCTGAATTAATACAAGAAGGCTTTGATTCAGACTCATGGTGTTCAAATATTCTCTGTGAATGCATTTTTGAATGTTATGCTCATGAATGTTTTAATCTTTCTATCATACAATTTCTTTTATGCTAATGTATGAATGATTTCTTGTTGAATGTTTGAAATCTGAGAGGAAAGGGGAAAGGAATGATTTTCAATTGTTTCTCTATCTGAGAAAGAGTTCCTGCAAGGAGTGCAGTTGAATTGTTTGCAAGGAGTACATTGACAAAGGGTTCAGAGGATTGTCTCTGAAAGCTCAGGAGAGATAGATTTTGTTCTCATTCCCTCAAAAGTGCAGTTGGGCACAGGAGCCATGCAAGGTGTGTGTAGGCCGAGAAGAGGTTCATGTTTTGTAACTTGAATGGAGTATTGAGAGACTACTGCTGCAGGAGTGCGTAGAGTCGACACGTTCCAATTCCTTGGAGTAATTAAGGAATTTTTTGCAAGGAGTGTGCGCAAGAGTCTTCTTCAGGACTCTGAGTTGGAGAAAGTTCAGGAAGGATAAAGCCTTCAAAGTCGTCGAAGGAAGCACAGGAATCTTGTGCACTGAAAATGGTGAGAAGGCGTTGCAAGTTGGGTCGCAGGTGGTTAAGTGCCGTGGAAAACCACTTGGTAAAAGGTTGTAGAAGTCCTTGTGAAGGAAGGAGGCAAAAAGTCAGAATTCTCTGTGGAGAATTTGCGAAGTCCCATAAGTCGTCAGATCTCATGAAAGAGCAGGAGAGTTACGACGAGTGCTTCTCGAGGGGTTCAAGCTCAGAAGGAGTAGAGTCATAGATTCAAGCCTCAGGAGTCGTTGGATTTACCCGTGAACTTCTATTTTGGGTTTTCGCGAGTAGAAGTCCCGTAATCTTGGCAACAGGACTCGTGAAATCATGAAACGCGAAGTCCCGAAGGGGCGAGAGGATCGTGTGGGCCATAGAATCAGCAGGGTAGATAGGTGGCACACTATCGACATGGAAGTCAATTTCCATTGACCATTTCGAGGTTTCGTGGGGTGAAGACCCAAATTATTTTCATTAGGATTCGTGAAATCGTGAAGTCCGAAGTCCCAACAGAATGAGGGGTTGTTGAAAAGTCAAATATTGCGAGTGCATCGGAGTTTCGACAAATCGGGTTTCGAGAATAGAGGAAACGAGTCGCTTGACATCGCAATCGCTGAAATCGCGATAAGGAGAAATCCGAAATAGAGAGAGAAAAGGTCAAGCATTGACTTTTTTCGGGTTTTTGGAGATTGAGAGACAAGGCGCTTGACCACCGAATTTGCGAAAGTGCGAAGTCCAAGCTCCCGAAGTATAAAGGTTAATTTCTTGAAGTTAATTGTGGGTGCAGATTTCTCGAAAGGGAAATAGAAGAGCCATTGCTGAGAGCTGTCCGGGCCAGTGAAGGAAGAAAGATCCTGTGTATGTGGACCTTCTGACCTGCGAGTTGAGGATGGTTGCGTCATTTTTGGTATTAGAGCTCAGAAAGGTTCTTTTCTTTCTGTAGCAGAGAAAAGGAGAATTCACCATGCCGCCAAGAAGAAGGGACATGAAAACACCTGATCCACCCGAGGAGAGGGAAATGCTGAGAAGAAGAGGTAGGCAGATGACTGATCCAGCCATGGAAAAAGAGATGTGTGATTTACGTGCCAGACTTGAAGACATGGAAACAACACAGAGACGTACATTCAGTGCTGGGGATCTTAGTGATTCTGAAAGTGAAATTGAGG
>ML813010.1:117701-136864 GCA_009831015.1 Picea engelmannii | reverse complement strand
TTCAGGAGGGGGATCCCACTGCCCTGATCTATTATTTGATCGAGTTTGGGCTCATTTGGAGCATTCTTCCATCAGGACGTAATTATCGAGGGCTTCAGTCTCCACTTGGAGCATGGCACTCTCTAGTTGGAGGGTTTGACATTCAAATCTACTTGATACTGGTATTCATTACTTATCCAGCCTTTAGAGGCTTCTTTTGTATTGTCAGGAGCATTTTGTAGCAGCTCATATCTGTTGTTTGTACGACCATCTGAGGTTTATGCCAGATCAACCATCTATTGTATTGATCCTACATTGCTTATAATAAAAGGGTCAGATCTTGCTTGTGCTTCTATATCTTGAATGTATGATGATATTCATGCATTGAATGAATCTTGTATGTACTTAATAACTCAATAAACACATAAACATTGACAAACTAGTGGTAGTTAGTGATTCCAATCCAGAATTGGGCTTGGGGTCATTACATAATAATATTTTTCCTCGTACCAGAGGTAGAGGAAGAGGTGGATTAATAACATGCTTCACGTGTGGAAAGAATGATCACAAGTCTTACTAGTGTCTAGATAAAAAGAAAGAGAGTGGAGAGACTCACATCGCTGAGGCACAAAGGTGAGACATTGAGGCCGAAGATGCTGAAGGTGGAAGATCGTTGATGATGTGAAAATCTCTTTTGACACCAGAGAAGGAGGTGGAGAGTTCAGTCCAAAGAAACAGACTTTTCCGGACTGCTTGCAAAACCAAGGATAGGGTATGCAAGGTCATTGTGGACAGTTGTATCACAAATAATCTCATTTCTACGGAGATGGTAGAAAAGTTGGAGCTGGAGACGATTGATCATCCAAGCCCATACAGAGTTTTGTGGCTACAAAAAGGACATCAGGTAACTGTCACTAAACAGTGATTGGTTGAATTTAAGATAGGAGGATTTAATGATAAGATACTCTGTGATGTTATTCCCATGGATGTTTTTCATCTATTACTGGGTAGACCATGGCAATATGACAGGAATGTGATTCATGATGGGAGAATGAACACCTACACCCTAGAGAAGAATGGGAGAACTCACATGTTGCTTCCAATCAAGGATAAGGAGGTGAAACCAGAAGTAAGCAACATTGTACTTCTCATGAGTGGGAAGGAACTTCTTATAGAGGTTAAGAAGAAGGAGGAACCACAATTCATCGTGGTCAGGAAGCCAAATATTGTTTTAACCAACACAAGAGTGGATGATTTACCAGAAGAGGTTCAGGAACTGCTAGAAGAGTTCGCTGACATAGTAGTGGATGAACTACCTCGTTTGTTTCCACTGATCAGAAGTGTGAGTCATCATATTGATCTCATACCAGGAGATAGTTTTCTAAACAAAGCCATGTATAGATTGACACCACAAGAGAATGAAGAAGTCAAAAGACAAGTCCAGGAGTTGTTGGACAAAGGATTGGTCAGGGAAATCTTGAGTCCGTGTGTTGTTCCAACAATACTCAGTCCAAAGAAATATGGAGGCTGGAGGATGTGTACTGAATCGAGGGTGATCAAAAAGATAACCATTAGGTACAGATTACCATTGCCAAGGATGGATGATCCGATGGATTGCTTGAGTGGAGCGAAATTCTTTTCAAAGATTGATTTGAAAAGCGGTTATCATCAAATCTGCATGAGATAAGGTGATGAGTGGAAGACAACATTCAAAACCAATGAAGGGTTGTATGAATGGCTTGTTATGCCGTTTGGATTAACAAATGCGTCGATTACCTTCATGAGGTTGATGAACGAAGTCCTAAGGTAGTTCATCAGAAAATTTGTTATCGTATATCTGGATGACATACTAATTTTCAATAAAACAGTGGCAGAGCATCTGAAACATTTGGCTACAATGATGGAGAAATTACAGCAGGAGAAGTTGCTGATAAACATGAAGAAATCCTCATTCATGAAGACAGAGTTCATTTATTTGGGATTTGTTGTTTCTGCAGATAAATTGAGGATGGATCTAGATAAGGTGAAGGTGATCAAGAATTGGCCATCACCAAAGAATATCTTTGAGGTGAGAAGTTTTCACGGATTGGATAGTTTCTACCGAAAGTTCATTAGAAATTTCAGTGGAATTAGTGCACCGATGATGGACATAGTGAAGAAGAGACACAAATCTTTTCACTGGATAGAAGAAGCTGAGAAGAGTTTTAATCTGTTGAAGAGGAAGATTATGGAACAACCAATTTTGGTGTTGTTGGATTTCCAAAAGACATTTCAAGTGAAATGTGATGCAAGTGGATTTGCAATAGGGGCCATCTTGAGTCAAGAAGACAGACCGATAGCATACTTCAGTGAGAAGCTGAATGAAGTGAAAGTGAAATACTCCATGTATGATAAGGAGTTCTATGCTATTATACAGGCATTGAAGAAATGGAGACATTACTTGATCCTGAAAGAATTTGTCTTATACAGTGACAATCATGCACTGCAGTTTGTGACTCAACAGGAAAAGTTGAATCAGAGACATGTTAAATGGGTTGAACATATGCAAAATTTTACTTTTGTAATTAAACATATTTCTGGTACTGTTAACAAAGTTGTTGATGCTTTGAGCAGGAAGTGTTTGCTATTGCAGGAGTTCAAAGTCAAAACATTGGGTTTTGATGATCTCTGGGATATTTACAGGGATGAATCAGATTTTAAGGAGGCGTATGAAGCAGCTGAGAATCCAAGTCTCAAAGATAGAAGCAAATGGGCAAAATACATGATCCAGGAAGGATTATTGTTTAAAAGTAATCAACTTTGTATTCCAAAATGCGCCATGAGGGAGAATTTGCTGAAAGAGAAACACAGTGGAGGATTGGCAGGACACTTTGGTCATGAAAAGACGTTCGGAAAGTTGAATGAGTCATATTTTTGGCCGGGAATGCGAGCAAACATCAAGAGATTCGCGGACAGATGCAGAATTTTCCAGCATTCGAAGGGAAGGAAACAGAATGCAGGGTTTTATCAACCATTACCCATACCTGAGAAGCCGTGGGATGTAATCAGCATGGATTTCATATTGGGGTTTCCAAGAACACAAAGAGGTTTTGACTCAATCTTTGTGGTGGCGGATAGATTTTCCAAGATGGCACACTTCATTCCATGTCAGAAAACCAGTGACACAACTCACATTGCGAATTTGTTCTTCAAATAAGTCATTCAACTTCACGGCTTACCAAGGAGCATAGTTTCGGATCGAGACACTAAGTTCATAGGACACTTCTGGAGGACCTTAAGGAAGAAGCTGGGAACTAACTTGTCATTTAGTTCAGCTTATCATCCTCAAACAGATTGTCAAACAGAAGTGGTGAAAAGAAGTCTGGGAGACTTGCTGAGAAGCCTGGTGACAGAACACCACAGCCAATGGGACAACATATTACCACAGGTGGAGTTTTCGTATAACGACTTAGTTAACAGAAGCATGAGGCAGAGTCCATTTCAGATTGTCTATGGCATGTAGCCGAGAGGAATTTATGAGATGAGATATTCAGAACAGAATGCAACTAGGAGCGCTAGTGCAGAAGATTTCACAGAAGCAATGAAGGAACTTCACAGCCAGGTGAAGGAGCATTTATAGAATTCGAGCTAGGAATATAAGTGCAGAGCAGATCAACACAGGAGACAAATTCAATTTGAGGTTGGTGATTTGATTCTAGCACATTTGAAAAAGGCAAGGTTCCCGAGAGGAACATATAATAAACTGAATATGAAGAAAATCGGACCATGTAAGGTCTTAAAGAAATTTGGGGCAAATGCTTACGAGATTGAATTACCCGATGGGATCAAAATTTCTCTGATATTCAATATCTCAGATTTGTATCCATATAAAGATGAGGAGGCAGGGACAGAAAATGAACAGCCAAAGTTCCAGTGGATGAAGCAGATGCCAATTACAGAAAAGCCACGGATGGAGCGCATACTGGACAAAAGGGTCAGCAAGAAGACCAGGCGAAAGAAATACTTTGAATATTTGGTCAAGTGGAAGGCCCATCCAATTGAATATGCCAGCTAGGAAAATGAAGTAGAGATCCAGAGGCATGGACAGATTGTGCACGAGCTCATGGATAGGAGCCCATGAAAATTTTCAAGCAAGGGAGTATGATGCAGGAGAATCTCAAGTGAGCCAACGCGGGGATAAAGGACAGCTGGAAAAGCGCCCAACACAAATTTTGAAATTATCTTGAAGTTAATGCACCAATATTAAATGAGATAATTAAGAAGGAGTGCACTTGTAAAATGTAAATGGACCTTGAGGGATCCGCTCTCATCCATAGTAGGTAGAAGGCATTTATGATAGTTAATGCAAGTAGATAGAATTTAATTCTAGATTAGACAGTTTAGAGTGAGAGAGGGAAACACGATATAGACACCCTCATTGCGTATTTTAACATAGAATAGAATACATAGAAGGAGGATTCCAATTGAGAGCATAGAGCATAGAAGAGCGGAAGCGGAGAGCTATGTAGAAGAACTCCATGTACAAAAGTTCTGAATTAATACAAGAAGGCTTTGATTCAGACTCATGGTGTTCAAATATTCTCTGTGAATGCATTTTTGAATGTTATTCTCATGAATGTTTTACTCTTTATGTCATACAATTGCTTTTATGCTATGTATGAATGATTTCTTGTTGAATGTTTGAAATCTAAGAGGAAAGGGTAAAGGAATGAGTTTCAATTGTTTCTCTATCTGAGCAAGAATTCCTACAAGGAGTGCAGCTGAATTGTCTGCAAGGAGTGCATTGACAAAGGGTTCAGAGGTTTGTCTCTGAAAGATCAGGAGAGATATATTTTGTTCTCATTCCCTCAAAAGTGCAATTGGGCACAGGAGCCGTGCAAGGTGTGCGTAGGCCGAGAAGAGGTTCAGGTTTTGTAACCTGAATGGAGTATTGAGAGGCTACTGCTGCAGGAGTGCACAGAGTCGATGGGTTCCAATTCCTTGAAGTAATTAAGGAATTTTCTACAAGGAGTGCAGGCAGGAGTCTTCTTTAGGACTTAGAGTTGGAGAAATTTCAGGAAGAATAAAGCCTTCAAAGTCGTCGAAGGAAGCACATGAAGCTTGTGCACTAAAAATGGTGAGAAGGCGTTGCAAGTTGGGTCACAGGTGGTTAAGTATCGTGGAAAACCACTTGGTAAAAGGTTGTAGAAGTCCTTGTGAAGGAAGGAGGCAAATGCTCAGAATTCTCTGTGGAGAATTCGTGAAGTCTCATGAGCTGTCAAATCTCAGGAAAGAGCAGGAGAGTTACGATGAGTGCTTCTCGAGGGGTTCAAGCTCAGAAGGAGTAGAGCCATAGATTCAAGCCTCAGGAGTCGTTGAATTTACCTGTGAACTTCTATTTTGGGTTTTCATGATTGGAAGTCCCGTAATCTTGGCAACATGACTCGTGAAATCACGAAACGCGAAGTCCCGTAGGGGCGAGAGGATTATGTGGGCCATAGAATCTACAGGGTAGACAGGTGGCACACTATCGACATGGAAGTCAATTTCCGTTGACCATTTTGGGATTTCGTGGGGTGAAGACCCGAATTATTTGCATTAGGATTCATGAAATCGCGAAGTCCGAAGTCCCAATGGAATGAGCGACTGTTGAAAAGTCAAATCTTGTGAGAACATTGGAGTTTCGACAAATCGGGGTTCGGGAATCGAGGAAACGAGTCGCTTGACATCGCAATCGCTGAAATCGCGATAAGGAGAAATCTGAAATAGAGAGAGAAAAGGTCAAGCGTTGACTATTTTCAGGTTTTCGGAGATTGAGAGACAAGGCGCTTGACCACCGAATTCATGAAAGTGTGAAGTCCGATCTCCCGAAGTATAAAGGGGAATTTCTCGGAGTTAATTGTGGGTGCAGATTTCCCGAAAGGGAAATAGAAGAGCCATTGCCGAGAGCTCTCTGGGCCAGTGAAGGAATAAATATCCTGTGTACGTGGACCTTCCAACCTGTGGGTTGAGGGGGATTGCGTCAACTATGGCTTCATTTCATACTGGGAAAATGTTACTTAAATTCTTGATCTTTTCTTTCCAACATCCTTTCAACTATTTAGTTCGACTTGGAGAAGAAAAATCTTCTTCTCTCCTTTTCAATTTTGTCATGTTTGAGACTTTTATCCCAAATGGTAAAACAACATATGTGTACAATCCTTCTTCATTCTTTAAATCAAATTGGATATATTCATGAAATGCATATGCCCTTGAACCAAAAGAAACAATATTTTTTTATACCTATCGTGCTTCTATTATCAATGGCATTCTCTTTTTAATATTTTTCTCAACATAACCTCGGACCGTTGTGAGAAAAATTGAAGATCGCTTCAACTTAATACCAGGTGTAGTTGGTTTGACCATTGTCAAAGGACTAGCCAGGATTGGAAGAGACATCATGCTAGTCTCCAATTCTTTGATCTTCTCTTTTAATTTGGAATTCTCATCCTCTAAACCATCAATAGAGTCATCGAGTGCATCCCCAGTTTCCCTATGGATTTTGGAAATCTGGGATGGTTGCATATACTTTAGGTCGACCTCTGAGTGGGCCTTTCCCTTTTTATTCTTTTGGTCACTTCTTTCTACAATCAACTTTTTAGATTCTTTGTAAAAAATAACACTTTGAAAAGTGAAGGATTCTTCTTCACTAAAGGTCTCATATCCAATGACTTCCAATAAAGAATATTGTTGCGCCATATGATCCAGTCGTTCTATTGTAGGAAATATTTTTTCAATGTCTTCTTCTAGTTCCATGTCCTCCAAGGAAAAACTTTGGATTCCATTTTCTATAAGATTATCTTCTTCCTCTTGCACTAAGTTTTTTCTTTTATTTCTCACGAGCAAGTTGTGTGAACTCTCAATTTTCCAGGGGGAGGATTCTTATCTCCCCCTCCACTAGAACTACTATAGACAATATTTTTAATTTGGTGGGCCGATGGAGCACTTCTCCTGGATGTAGTTGTTGATTAATTGGGTTGGGTTTCATTGATATCAACCCTTGAAGAAAATCCAAAAGCGAATTCCGGTAGCACAAAGGTTTGGGTAATGGACCCAAGTTTGTTTGATGGATAATGGTATGAGTTTTGATATATTTTTAGGTAAAAATATTCTATATGGATAGTACATGTCAGTCCATTTCCAGTGGTATGTGGAACGTTACACAACTCCTCACGGTTAAAGAGTTATGACCATGTGAAGTTGGAGAACCCTCATGAGTCATCTGTCATCTAGAAGCCTCAAAAGGTCAAAGTACTCAAAGTGTTTGCAAAGAAGAAATTATTTAAATAATAAAGTGAAGTGATGAGTGTACTATAACTCAAAGAGGATGAAAAACAAATTATTTAAATAATAAAGTTAATGGAGATCTTACTAATTATGGAAAGTGGTTAAGTTAAGTGGACAAGTGGTTATAAGTGGGTTAACCCTAAAATAAGGAAAGTGGGTTAAGATGGTTAAAAGGTAACCCCTTGAGGATGTTGCATGAAAGTATAAATAAGAGGCAAGGCCCTCTCATTTAAACACACTTGAATATAATTGAATATCTATTTTTGTGAAAGGTTATTTGGGAAGGTATTATTGATAGAGAAAATTGCAGCAAAAATGTGTGACAGGAAAAGTGCGGCATAAAAAGTGCAACAGAAAAAGTGTGGCAGGAAAAGGGCGGTAGAAAAAATGCGATAGGAAAACTGCGAAAGAAAAAATGCGGCAGGAAAAAGTGAGGCAAAAAAATCGCAGCAGGAAAAGTGTGGTAGAAAAAATGTAGTAGAAAAAGCATGATAGGAAAACAACGATAGCGAAACAACCGCAACAGAATGCTACAAGAAGAAAATAAGGTATGGTTCTCATATGCATAGTCTTGAATTTATGAATCAAGTTGAGGGTTTGCGTTGTAAATATGTTGGATGCCCTCTTGGGAGTTTATGGCTTGTTGTAGAGTTGATCTAAGGCAAATATACTGAAGTTTAATATTGGTTCATGTTTGAGGGATTTTGGTTGAGGTATGTTGCTGAAGTTATTGGTATAGATAGAGGTTTCATAACAGTGAAGTTCTAACACATGGTTTGAGGTATAGACTTGTGGTATAGTGTTTGAGGTATATGTGATCAGATCAGATTTGGATGATGAGATTGATGAGGGATTTTGGTTGAGGTACATGTTGGGTACACAATTGAGACAAGTAGTTGATGAGTTGGCACATACATGAGGTGTATAGTTGATGATGTTGGTATATCTTGATGAGTCATAATTGATGTGAAGGTGATGCATGATTGGTACATATTTGGTGTATGGTTGATGCACTTGTTGATGGTACAGGTTGGTGCATGGTTGATGTGCTTGTTTATGGTACAGGTTGATTACAAGTTGTATGGTATAGGTTATTGCATGGTTGATGCACTTGTTTATGGTACAGGTAGATTACACATTGAGGCACAGGTTGATGCATGGTTGATGCATGGTTCAGGTTATTGGTACAAGTTGTTTGGTGCAAGTTGATTGGTACAGGTTTACAATAGTATATCTCATAGTGATAGTGTGAGAATGGTTCTATAATTCTACTCATACGTCAGGGCGGTTGGATGAGGCAAGGAAATGTGGTTGTAGCCACCTTCCCGCTGTAGTTGGAGAACATAGGGAGTTGTAGCCTCCTTCTGGTTGTAGCCAGAGAATTGAGGAGTTGGATCTTCCCTTAGGTTGTAGCCTGAGAAACTAGGGGGTTGGAGCCTCTTTCCAGTTGTAGCTGGAAAACAAAGGAAGTTGGTGCTTCCAATGAATGTAATTCTCAAATACATATAAGAAAAAATATTCCTTGGTTTTCTCCCGCTTTGGGTTTCCACGTAAAAAATTGTTGTACTATGTATGTGTGTGATTGCTTATTTGTTCATTATTTATTTACTCTGCAACTATTGGATGATAATGCTACATTGATATAACACTTTCATTTTATGGTGAAAAATGATTAAATTTCTCTATTACCGATTCACCCCACCTCTCAGTAATCCAACAATTGGTATCCAAGCCAATTCCTTCAGGAAACAGTTTAACCACTAGAAAGAGATTGTGGATTATTCTGAGAATGGAGTACCAATTTTTAATGGTCAGAATGGTTTCAAGTATGAGATGTGGAGAAAAAGGAAGAAATTATTTTTACATGCACAAGGATATTATATTTGGCTATCAGTTGTTACAGGATATGATATTTCAAAAAGGGAAAATACTGCAGCTAAGAAGGAATTGATGAAGAATAAAAAAATAGCAATTGATTTCATCTGGGAAGGATTACCTAATCTGGTAAGAGGAAAGGTTGGTAAATCTTAATCAACCAAAGAAATTTTGGATAAGTTACATGTCATATATTCTTCACTAATCACAGGTTCATAAAATGTGAAAGAAGATGTAGATACAAATCAAGAAGAATTATGTTCACCATGCCAAATAGATTTAGAAGATGAAGAGTACATAATCACCAGATGTATGTTGTTTTTCTTTAATTGTGAAAAACATAGACATCTTGAAATAAAATTCCATGAAGGAAATGAGACAGAAAAACTAATTGAAAAGGAATACAATTGTGAAGAAGAATTGATTAGTTCTTTAGATGAAATAAGAGAAGAAAACAAGTCACTCAAGAAATAATTGATGAAACAAAAGGAAAGTGTTTACATTTTTTAAGAATCCCAACAGGTCATCGAGAACTTAAGAACCCAACTAGAAGAAGCGAGAAAGATCGAAGAAAATCTTGAATATAAAAAGCAGTATTTGGAAGCCAACATAGAAGCACAAAAGGAAGAAGAAAAAATGAGAGAGAAGATATTGACAGATCATATGAAGAAAATAACTAACGATCGAAACCATCTTGAGGCAGAGTTTGGTCAAGAAGAGAAAGGACTTGAAGAAGAAATAATCACAATAAAAATTCATCTTGAAGAAGCGAAAAGAACAGAAGAAGTCATGAAGTCTCAAGTAATGAAGAAATAAGAAGAGGTTGAGAAGCTTGAAGAAGAAGTTGTGACATTTAGAAGTAAAATAATCAAGCTCAATAAGAACTTTGAGGAGACAAAAACATCCACAACAGTTATAGAGAATGAAGAGAAGCACTCTAGGTTGCTAGAAAAGAAGAATGAAGAAAATAGAAAGAGTTATGCAAAAGTACTCAAAGGAAGGAATCATGGTCAACCAGAATCTAAGAAAACTATTGAAGATACATCTTCATAAAGACCATCCATGTTCAAGCCAAAAAGAAGCTTCAATCATGATCATGATCAGTCAAGGAAAAAATTCAGAAGGACTACGCCACAAAGAAGATCATTCACTCGTATGAAAATTTATTTTATGGTCATTTTTTTATTGTAATAACTTTGTACATAAGGTTTCAGATTGCATGGATTATAAAATAAATGTTCAAGCAAGAAATACCTATGTGGCCCCATGTAAAATTGAATGTTACAAATGTTAGAACTATCGACACATAGCTAGTGATTGTAAAAGCATGATCAATACTTCAATGAAAGAGAACACTGATATCTAATGTAAGAAAGTATGGATAAGAAAAAACAAAGAATGGGTGAACAAATACCATGTCCTAGATATCGCAAGATTGGAAATAAAACGAGATGAAGTAAATTATATAGGGAAAAAGAAATATGTCAGATATAGAAAGTTTTGGAAAACAACTGAAAGAAAAGGACAGGTAAATAAGGAACAAGTTCAAGATATTTTACTTTCAGGCATTGTAGTGAAAGATGAATCCACAGACAGAAATATAGAAGTTAGAGCTGAGAGAGATGATGAGTCTACCATTGGATATGATGATGAATATACATCAGAGCAAGAATTGTTCTGATCCATCCGACTTAGAGACTCCCAAGTAACATGAATATTAGACAGGGGGAGTCTATGCGATAGCTATGACAGACCAAAGAACCATCCTTCGAGAAGCTTACAAAGTTTGAATAATAGATCTAGAGAAGTCAATTACCAAAAGTACAATTAGTTTTAGTAGTGAATACTTCATGACAATAAATTGATAAATGGGTCAACATTATGGACAATTTGTAGTAGAGTCTTAGACAGTATGGACATATATGGATTCACAAGAACACTTAGAATGTTTGGAAAGATATATGATAGTGGACGAGAGCATGGATTCATAGATTGGTTCAGAGAGTGGTTCAGAGACAAAGGAATATTATCATAATGGATGATAATTACATAGGAAAGGGCTCAAACAATGCTAATGGATTCAAAATTGACAGATATTTTTTGGACACATGCAATGCATACTATCAAACAGTTGTCTTAGGTTGATGGATAGTTGGTTTTCATTGATGTCAACTATTGGAGAGTGATATTATAGATTGATGTCAACCCTTAGTGATTGATGTCAACCCTTGGAGAAAGTACGATAGAGAATTCTAGTAGAAGAAAGGTTTGGGTAATGGACCCAAGTTTGTTTGATGTCAAGATGACTCATTATTGTCTTTTCATGGTTGATAAGAAGTAAATATAGATGAAATCCAAAGTGGTCCCCTTATGGTGAAATCCCTCATGGGAAGATGCTTTGCGGATTGAGTTATCCTAGAAGTATGGTTAGAGATCCCATGATTATTTGTGGAATAATGAGATCAAGGCCAATGATTTTTTCTACGAAACTATCCTATATGGATAGTTCTTTTCATTCCATTTCCGGTGGTATGTGGAACTTCACATAACTCCTAACGGTTAGAGAGTTATGGCCATGAGAAGTTGGAGAACCCAGGTTTGGGTAATGGACCCAAGTTTGTTTGATGGATAATGATATACGTTTTGATATATTTTTAGGTAATACTATTCTATATGGATAGTACATGTCATTCCATTTATGGTGGTATGTGGAACGCCACATAACTCCTCACAGTTTGAGAGTTATGGCCTTACGAAGTTGAAGGACCCTCATATGTCATCTAGAAGCATCAAAAGGTCAAAGTAGTCAAAGTAGTTTAAGTGATTTTAAAGGTAAATAATAAAGTGAAGTGATGAGTTCACTATAATTCAATGTGAATACAAAATAAATTATTTAAATATTAAATTTAATGGAGAAATTAGAAGTGGGTTAACCCTAAAATAAGGAAAGTGGGCAAAGTGACCTAGAAGGTGTTTTTAAGGAAGCTACATGGAGAGTATAAATAAGAGGCAAGGCTCTCTCATTTTAGATTACACTTGAGCATATTGAATATCTATAGGTTTCTAAGGTAACCAAATGATATCTAAGCCGAATTTATGAGGAAAGGTGAAGAAAATAAGGTTGGAATTCAAGGAAGGATAAATTCCTTTGATGATGTTTTCTAAGGTATGTTATTTACAGGTCATCTCACCATTTTAGCAATAACGTTTTTTCTATAATGTTTCAGACCATGAAATTTCTATTCCATTGAGGAAACATATCCAAGTATCTATGGTAAAATATTTAGCTTGTGGGTTGTTTTATTTTTGGAGTTACACTCCGTGGAAAATAGGGTTTGTGGCTAGTCCTGAAACTAGTCTAAAACAAGTGTTTCGGGTAAAAACGTCATAACTTATTCATAACAGAGAAAAATTGAGTAATAAAACATGTGTTGGTTATATTATGGTATTTAGTATGTTGTGTAATAGTTTCATATTGATTCAATAAGCATTCTGTGCAGGACACGCTCTACAAGGTTACTCTCTAGAATAAGCCAGAATTCAACATTTTATGCCATTTTTGCTATAACGCCTTTTCTGAGACATTCCAAGTAGTGATACCTAAAGGAATTGCATAAAACACACTAAAGAACATTTTGTATTAGTTTCAGATATTTATTCATTACAGGTACAAAGTTATGATTATTTCAATTTAGGGTTGTTAACTAATCGAAAACTAGGCATGTGAGACTAAAGAAAAGTTTGATGAAAATTCTAGTCTCTTGTTGTTAAAATTAAGGAAGGTTTGCAGGAATGTGATCATATACACCAGGTATATTACAGAGTTACAAATCAGATTTGAATGATGAAATTGATGAGAGATTTTGGTTGAGGTACATGTCGAGTACATGGTTAAGACAAGTAGTTTATTAGTTGGCACATACATAAGGTGTATAGTTGATGATGTTGGTACATATTGATGAGCCATAGTTGATGAGTAGTTGATACATGACTGGTACATACTTGGTACATGGTTGGAAGCACTTGCTAGTAGTATTGTTGACAAATGGTTTATGGATGATGTAGCATACTTGTATTATCAGAAGCACATATTGATCTTGGTGATGATTATGAGTTGTTGTGTTATACTTGGTTGATGCACATATTTGAGAGTTGTCTTGGTGATTGATCTGATTTGGTTGATAATATTGATGAGACAAGTTGTTGTGATAGGTTATTTGGATAGGTTATTTGTACAGGTTTGGTGCATGGTTGATGCACTTGTTTATAGTACATGTTGATTACAGGTTGGTGCATGGTTGATTCACTTGTTTATGGTACATGTTGATTATAGTTTGAGGTACAGGTTGATGCATGGTTCAGTTTATTAGTACAGGTTGTTTAGTACAGGTTGTCTGGTATAGGTTTACATCAATATATCTCATAGTGATAGTGTGACAGTGGTTCCATCATTCTACTTATACGTCAGGGCAGTTGGACAAGGCAAGGACAGGTGGTTGTATCCACTTTACAGTTGTAGCCGGAGAACATAGGGGGTTGTATCCTCCTTCTGGTTGTTTCTAGATAATTGGGGAGTTGGAGATTCCCTCAGGTTGTAGCCTGAGAAACTAGGGGGTTGGAGCCTCCTTCTAGTTGCAGCTGGAAAAAAAAGGAATTTGGTGCTTCCAATGAATGTTATTCTTCAAGACATATAAGAAAAAACATTCCATAGTTTTCTCCTACTTTGGGTATCCACATAAAACACTGGTGTACTGTGTATGTGTATGATTGTTCATTTGTTCATTGCTTATTTACTCTGTAGTTATTGGATGATAATGTTACATTGATATAAAAATTGGATTATATGGTTAAAAAGGATTAAATTTCTCTATTAATGATTCACCCTGCCTCTCACTAATCCAACAATTGGAATTAGAGCGAGGTTCCTTCAGGAAATAGTTTAACCACTAGAAGGAGATCGTGGATGTAACACCCTGTTTCCCCCAAATTTGTAATTAATCCTAATATAGGAATTACCATGCTAAAGCATGATGCAAATGTGAATGTATGAGGTGAATGGACCTTATGAAGAAGGTCGATGAATGTAAATAAGATTATGAATTTATATTGCAGAACTGCTGAGAGGGGATGTGCTGAAAATAGACCACGATGGCGGTGGAAGGCACCTGGAAAGGTGGCGTTAACTTCCACCGAGGATTAATACTGTATTTGGACTCCACTGGCCTAGAGAACCAAAAGCGGCTCGCTGACCCTGAATTAAATGTGTCGCAGGCTGGTAGGTAGATGGTTTAATGAGGGATGGGAGGTGAATCGCCCATCCATAGAGCCGTCAAGCCTGACCAATGCGAGGGTAATCACGCCACACACAGCCTCGCAAGAGGATAAGGCGTGGGGTAGAAGCGATTGGGGTGGGGCGGATGTGAGGGGAGAAATCTAGCGATATGTAGAGTGAGTGATAGCAGAGAGGAAAGATTGCAACCTTCGCTCCTGGTCACTGGCAAGCAGAGAGGTAGTCTCACAACATCGTGGTCTTAGCTCAGGGGTGGCTAGTGGTAAATCCACTGGGAGTTGCTAAGCCTATGGTTGGGTGGAAATGAGAACCCCTCTCAACAGTTGCTTGACCCCTGGTGTTACTTCTGATAAGTGCTTTTCCTCTGGAATCTTGAAATATATATATATATATATATATATATATATATATGTTTATTCTGATGATTATTCCCATAAGCTGTGAAACTGTGAATGATTTCATTATAAGGATGTCTGTATGGTATCTCGATTAGTACTGATAGTTGTATGTTTAGATGGAAAGACTACGTATGGCTTATGTTCTCTTAAATCATTATTTATATGCATACTGAACTAATTCAGACTTCACGTCTGGTTCTCGGGTGGACGATACCCTTATCTGCCTCAAATAGTACCCTGAGTGAATCTCCCCATAGAGATACCTTCCTTGAAAAATCCCATCAAGAACTGGGAAGGCGATTGCGAAGGCGTAGGGACTTAGTAACCCTGCACGAAGAGGAATGACCCTCTTGAGAAACCCAAGATGGCAGCATAAGGATGAAGTAACGAATCGATGGACGAGATTTCATCGAGAAATCTATGGTCACTCATGACCGTTAGATTCGGTAAGAGGAAGCTGGAAAGTTAAGGGCCTTAACTTTGATAGATGGTGAACGACGGACGAGAGCCTATCGGGAAATCTGTGGTCACCCATGACCGTTAGATTAGTAGGATAAAGTAGGGCGTTAAATGTCTTACCACTTCGTTTTCTTGCGTCTTCGTGGGTATCGAAGAGTTTAGAACCATAGATCCCCAAGGTCCATGAGAGTATCCGGATTGTGGATCTTTCCACATTCGGGAAGTTGTGGGAGAGCCCACAAGTAGGGAATCTGTCTGAGCCGTTAGATCTCAGCCGAAAAAAAAAACCGACAGTCGTTGGATCTATCAGGAGTTACCCGAGGGTTAAGACCCCAGTGTATAGGGGCGAACAACCCCAGGATAGATCTAAGCCGTCAGATTGATGGAGGGCACGTGTCATAAGATCTCCCATTTCGGGAAATCGGGAATCGCGGAATCGGGATTCTTGTTGACAAGAGCTCGGGATTTTCCATGTTAAAAACCTCGGGATAGATCTGCGCCATCCGATTGACAGAGGCCACGCGTCGTGAGATCTCCCATTTCGGGAAATCAGGAATCGCGAAATCGATATTCCTATTGACAAGAGCTCGGGATTTTCCATGGTGAAAACCCCGGGATAGATCTGTGCCATCCGATCGATGGAGGCCACGCATCGTGAGATATCCCATTTCAGGAAATTGGGAATCGTGAGATCGAGAGTCCTGGCGATAAGGGATTGGGACTTTCCTCGATGAAAACCCTAGAGCAGTTGTGGTCCGTCCGATTTAAGGAGGTGACGTGTTGAGAGATTACCCATTTCAGGGAATCGAGGATCGGGGATTCAAGAGTTCCATTGACAAAAACTCAGGCTCTTGCCTTGAAAAATCCCGACCCATAATGACGAGATGATAGCATGTGGGTAAGTCCTGATGAACGGACGAGATTCCTTCATGGAATTCAGGGTCTGTAACGATCGTCCGATGTGAGGAAGAGATGCCATCTTTAAGCTAGGGCGTGAATGTGCAATTAGATAAGTGACGAGCAGATCTGGATGGCCAGATTCCACCCGCCCAGATCTACGACTGAGGATGCATTCCGGAGCCCCCTTTCCATTCTTCCTTTAATGGGGGTCGTGGGGGGGGGGGTCCTGAATTGGATGCGCGACTCTCGAATGATCGATATTAATTCATCATGATCAACAGTGCTTAGGTGGATTCTGGACCCCCCTTGCCATTCTACCTTTAATGGGGGGGGGTCCGGAATAGTATGGCGTGTGAAGTGGGGCCCCCTCCTGTCCTGTAGACTATCGTGTTGCACTTTCCCCTTTGCCACCTGTGCTCCACTTAACCGGGTTACGGGGCCTATTCTCATTGGCTGTTCTCTAGTCCTGTTGGGATTCATCCCTATTGGCCGATCGCTAGCCTCATCGGGGTTCAACGGTTGCAAAGCCAAACGGTTTGACATTAACGTATCGCTGAGACGCGAAATTAAAAAGACACTATGTTTATTTGAACTGTGATCGTGAACCGCGATCACATGGGAATGGAGAGAGAAAGAAAGAGCCAACTTATGCTGGGCCTCCATATATATTTAGGGGTTTTGATTCGGTAGAAGACCGGAAAAATCCAATTTAGGTAGTGGGTATGTGACAAAGTGGTATCAGAGCATGGTTACAACACTTGTCCTGCTTGGGCTTAGGTACGAGCCGCGTTAGAAGATATTGTTATCTGCGTTTTCTCTTTAAGGAGAAGGATTGCAGAATTAGAATGTAATCTGGAAATTTCTATAACCCTCTGTTAAAATGGTAACTACTCTCATAGGAGTAGGGATGCACTGATCATTATTACTGATAAG
Organism: Picea engelmannii; assembly: GCA_009831015.1. Lineage (NCBI taxonomy): Eukaryota > Viridiplantae > Streptophyta > Pinopsida > Pinales > Pinaceae > Picea > Picea engelmannii. The sequence continues at coordinate 119,725 of ML813010.1, read as the reverse complement.
ATATGAGTGCCAATAACAGAGGTGGGATAAATTGTGCTATGAAGCTGCACGAGCCGAAAAAGGGACATGAAATGAGTTGTTCTGATTTAGCGTAACGATGGTTACCTACTAAAGCAGGTAGAGTCTCTTGCGATTAAGATGGTTGGTTAGGTAAGGATTAATACCCAAAGGAAGAACCCCTTCATGGTTTGGGAAATCTGGTAAGGACTCGTAGGATCCTTAAAAAGTTATGACCACTGTATTATTAAGAAACTAAACCCTGAGCATATAATTCCTCATGAATGAGAGGACTAGTCAAAATATGTAAGGTCAGATTTACCTAACCTATAATGGTTAGAATGGACAGTGAGAATAACTTGTTTGAGGAGTCCTTTGGGACTGTTGCTAATTCCCAAGAGTGACCCTTGTTGGTCGTTTCCATAAAGAGAGGATAACACCCATATGAGTTAGGACTATGAGATTAGTCCTGTAAGTAACTTAAAAATCTCAAAAGGTATAGTAGAAGAAATCCTTCAGAAAAGAATTTTGAAGATTGGATGGTATCTAAAGTCAAGATCCATTTAGAAAGAACCGAAACGTTTCGGGTTGTTCGATCTCGAGAAGTAGCACACTGGTTAGTTGCAAGGAGATACCATAATTTCGCAAGACCAAAAGGCTTGGGGGAAGCAATGAGAAACTCGTGAAAATATCATAGTCGTTGATCAAGAAGTGAATTGGACCAATTGATCGTCCAGAGAAAATTTCGCAATTCTGGAGATCGAAGGATTCGAGGTTCTCCATAATAGAATTCCCGAAGTCATGAAATGCGAAATCGTGACATAATCACAACTGTCGGTTGGAGAGACGTTGGTGACCATTAGACCTAATTAATCAGCGGGGAAGAAAAGGATGATAACCTCTCATCACTCATAAGCTTAGGAGGAATAATATATGCTAGATTGGAATCAACAAGAGCCATTGATTTAGAGCTTCGAGGTTTCATCTATGGGAAAATGGAAGCATAGACTTCCCAAAGTCGCACCAGGTAAATCACCGAGTTAATCAGGACCGATGATTGCTGGAGAGATCTGGAACGTGGGATCCAGACTCATTGGCCCACATAGAATAGAAGTTTGGGAAATGGTGGAGTGTTGTCCACAAATTCGCTGAAATATGGGATCCTGACACGTGTCTGAGAATTGACCCCAGATTCCTAGCGAAGGGTCATGTAGATGAAAGAGCCAAGAAAACCTTAGCCTTGGTCTTTTGGGTTTTCAGATTTCGGGAGTCAGGGAAAACAAAATTCCTTGCAACGGGAATTCCGAAATCGCGAAATGTGAAGTGCATTTTAAATTTGGATTGTTGTCACCGTCGGTGGTTGCATGAGGAGAGGGTGTAAGCCAGTATGATGAATAGTGCATGAGTTTAATGCACTGAGGAGCTTCCTATTAAGAAGCTTGATACTCATACCAGTGAGGTATGAATGATATATAGAATGTGCAAGTAATGCACATGTATGATGTAAGAGTATAAATATACTAAAGGCCCAACATGATGGCCCTGATGAGTGAAACATGAGGCAAGACTTACACTTGCCAAAATTGAATGAATACCATGGATGCATGGTTGACTCCGTTCTGAAGAGTCGTGAAGGATCTGTCTTGAAGGATAGCTTAAAGGGAATGTACTCCATATCCCCAGGAAAATCTAGTACAATTAAAGGAAAGAGTAAACGAGCAAGGATGCTCTGTTGTCATGATAAGAGGCAAATGTTTATGCCTTTGCAGATCACATGAGAAGAATGGTGACCAATCCTGAGATGAATGATTTAAAAAAAAATAGAAATGTATGTAGGCTATGAAGTATACCTACAATAGCTACATGCAGGCTTAGGATTGTGGAAGTGGTTAAGAACATCATAGATGTAAATTAACAAAGATGCATGTTTATATTCCTTAAGGGGAATATTTAGTAGACCACAAAAAGACAAACTCAAGGTTGAGGCCATCACAGTGGTGATGGATCTGCAACGAGGAAGTTGCATG
>ML813010.1:80632-100162 GCA_009831015.1 Picea engelmannii | reverse complement strand
TCTTCTCCTAAACTCCTGAGTAAAACTTTGTACATTCTGTCCTTTTGCTTGTCTAAAATTCTTCCATTCCATGGTTGCCTTTTGTTTATACGCTAATGGATAATTTTTTTTTTTAATTGCTATTATGAAATCATTCCAAGAAAACAAAATTTTTCCATTCTTTTTCATTTCTTCCTGTGTCTTAGATTCCCACAAAATAAGTGCTGAACCATCTAATCTTAATGAAGCTAACTGAATTTTGGTTTCATAATCTTGAATCTTTTGTATTCTAGAATAGACTTCAATTTGATGTATCCAGTTATCTAACTTTTCAGCGTTAACTTCTCCATTATAAAGTGGCAACTCAAATTTTATATCAGGCTTTAATGAAGGAATTTACGAAGGATTTTTACCATGCCCATTGGGAAGATGTTTCAAACTGGTAGAAGAAGAAGAAGAAGAAGATGATGGAGGAGGAGAGGGTGGTGGAGAAGCACCATTCCCTCCATCTCTGCCTGGAGTCTTGTCACCACCGCCTTCCTTATGCATTGAAGGGTTAGAGCCTTCACCCTGCGATATCATGTTTCGTTCCATTATGACCTTCATCATATCTCTCAACTGTATGATAGTCTGCCTGAATTCTGCTTCTTCAACTGGAACACGTTCATGGTCTTCTGTACTAGCCATGCTTGGTGAATGTCTCTCTACAACTTGCGGTGAATGAAACTGCTTCCTCCTTGTCGGATAAGAACTTGGCTCCACAAGTTGACCTTCTCCTCTTGTGAGTTTCAACCTTGTGAGCATCAGAAAAAAAACTTGCAAACAATCAAGTCTTCAAAACCAGTGCTCTGATACCAACTTGATCTAAAAATGAAGAAGACTTGAAAAAACTTGAATAATTATTGCAAGTGAAATGTTATGTGTTTAAATCAACATGATCAATTTTCAACACATAAATTAAGGATTACTCATGCAAAACACACATAAACAACAGCATAAACATTGAACATAAACACATGTGCATAATAATTGATAAAGGAGTTCACCCCTCTTATGGGCTACATCTCCTGGTCCAGATTCCAATGGTTCATTATTATTAATTGCTCAAAAGTTCTCAAAAACATGTCTTACAATGCTCAAAATGACAAACCGACTGCTCCAATGGCTTCCCAGCATCCCAAAACCCCTGTCTGGGCTCTTTCGGCACCTCAATTGGTCGAAAAATGAAAAAGTTAGGCCTCCTGGAAGTCTCCCTCTTCAAGCTTGCTGTCTTTGGTTCTACAATTCGCACTCCCCCTTGACAAACCTAGCTCACACCCTCTTTAAAGCGTAAAAACCTAGCACCGGGCGCAACCGTGCCAATGGTGCAAATCGTAGTACGGTTAAGGGTGTGCCAGCCCCTAACCGCCTCGACACCTGGGCGTATGGTGCATGTGACCAAAAGTTGGGCAAAAAAGTGGTTTAACCATTTAAACCGTGCAAACCGACTCCCACGCTCTATTTTGTGGGCATATGTCAACACATAGCTCCATGTCCCGGGGCTCCACATAATACAAACCCCGCGCGTATTATAATATATGGTTACATTAAAGTTTTTAAAAAGCCACGGGCCATGTGTTTTGACCCGCGCATAATCGGTCGGTTAATATATATATGGCACAGTTATATGTGTTAACAAAAACCACGGGCCGGGGCTAAGCCCCGGCCCGACCCCCGCCCATTTACATATTTGAATGAATTTAAAAACATTGCAATGGGTTGTATATTAAGTCACAACCCATGGGCGTATTGGTCGGACGTATATGCAAAGTCATTTCAAAGTGGGGGGAGGTCCGGGGGTCGAACCCCGCGGACTCCCATTGTTTTTATACAACCATAATGAGCCAGTCAATGAGTGACACGTGGCACCAAGGGATTGGGCCACGTGTCCTCACACCATTGACCATCTATGACACGTGTCCTTCCTTGATTCGATACTCATCAACCAATGAAAACTCACCACGTCATCCACCTGCCATGTCATCGTACGGACGGTATGGCCCTGCCACGTCACCGTACGGACTATACGGACAGGTACAGTCAGCACCCAAAATTTTGCCTATTTGCCTTGGTGAATAGATCACGATATCTTCTCCATACAGACTCCGTTTGAGAAAGTAAATATACCACCAGAATCAGGAAGACGAGACAGACGCAATGACACTGTTTTCGTCGCATTCCGAGCACTTTGAAAATTGAGCAAAATTTGATCCCCTTATCACAATACATGTCAATGATTGGTAGCTTACTATATGTGACAACCTCTAGACCGGATGTAATGCAAGTAGTTGGATAGGTGGCATGATTTCAAGAAACACCAAAGGAATCACATGTATTAGCAATGAAGAGGATTTTTAGATATCTCAAAGGAACATAAGAGTTTGGATTATGGTATCCAAAAGGAAAGGATCTATCACTTATTTCCTACACAGATGCATATTGGGAAGGTTGTATTGATTACTGACGAAGCACCAGTGGAGCAACATTCTACTTGGGAGAGTGTTTAGTATCATGGCTAAGCAAGAAACAATCATCAATATCTTTATCTACAACCGAGGCAGAGTATATTGTAGCAACATCATGTTGTACATAGACTCCTTGGATGAAACAAACTTTGACAGATATACAGGTTGAGTATGATGAGCCCATTTCAATCTATTATGATAATACAAGTGCCATCAGTATCTCAAAAAACCCGGTGATGAACTCCAAGACGAAGCACATTCCAATCAAGTATAACCTTTTACGAGAACAGGTTGCAGAGAAGAACATTAGAGTTGAATATGTGGGAACAAAAGAAAAAGTGGCATACATATTTACAAAACCACTTCCATGGGAATCCATTGAGTATCTTCGCCAGAGACTAGGATTAATTTCTACTCCAAAATGAATACTTTTGAATGCTTATCTAATATGTATTAGATGTACACGAGGAAGAACCATAAATAGGACAAAGGGGGAGATATTTATCAGATGCAAAAGGTAAATGCTTGGAGAGAGAGCATAGAGGCATGTTTCCAAGGGGAGCGATTGTCATAAGAGAAGAATGAGCGATATGACTTCAGAGTGATACCCTTTATCAAAGGGGGATATATTATTCATATGAAGGGAAAGAGAGAAATAAGAGGATTATAAACACACAAAAAAAATAAAAGGCACATAGACAGGGGGAGCATCCCCAAGGAGAGTTCATTCAGGGGGAGAAGCCCCAAAGGGAGATACCCTTTGCCATTAATGTCAAAGGGGGAGAGATAGAAACATTGATAAAGAGTGTAAGCATAAATGTTATCATGACTAAGTGTCGCCATCAATGTTGGTGTTGCCATCAATACCAAAGGGGGAGATTGTTAGACAATTGGCTTAGGTTGATGGATAGTTGGTATGGATTATTGGTTGTCATTGATGTCAACTATTGGAGAGTGATATTGTATATTGACGTCAACCTATAGTGATTGATGTCAACCCTTGGAGAAAGTACGATAGTGAATTGCAGTAGCACAAAGGTTTGGGTATTGGACCCAAGTTTGTCTGATGTAAAGATGACTCATTATTGTCTTGTCATGGTTGATAAGAATTACATATGGATGAAATCCAAAGTGGTCCCCTTATGGTGAAATCCCTCACAGGAAGACACTTTGTGGATTGAGTTATCCTAGAAGTATGGTTAGAGAACCCATGTTTATTTCTGTAATAATGAGATCAAGGTCAGTGATTTTTTTAGTGAAACTATCCTAGATGTATAGTTCTTTTCATGCCATTTTCGATGGTATGTGGAACGTCACATAACTCCTCACGGTTAGAGAGTTATGGCCACGAGGAGTTGGAGAACCCAAGTTTGTTTGATGGATAAAAATATGAGTTTTGATATATTTTCTGGTAATATTATTCTATATGGATATTACATGTCATGCCATTTTTGGTGGTATGTGGAATGCCATATAAATCCTCACGGTTTCAGAGTTATGACCTTACGAAGTTGGAGGACCCTCATATGTCATCTAAAAGCCCCGAAAGGTCAAAGTAGTCAAAGTGGTTTAAGAGATTTTAAAGGTAAATAATAAAGTGAAGTGATGAGTGCACTATAATTCAAAGTGAATACAAAATAAATTATTTAAATAATAAATTTAATGGATAAATTAGAAGTGGGTTAACCCTAAAATTAGGAAAGTGGGCAAAGTGACCTAGAAGATGTTTTTAAGGAAGCTACTTGGAGAGTATAAATAAGAGGAAAGGCTCTCTCATTTTACATTACACTTGAGAATATTGAATATATATAGGTTTATGAGGTAACCAAATGATATATAAGCCTAATTTATGAGGAAAGGTGAAGAAAAGAAGGTCGGAATTCAAAGAAGGATAAATTCCTTTGATGATGCTTTCTAAGGTATGTTATTTACAAGTCATCTCACCATTTTCACAATAACATTTTTTCTAGGATGATATAGACCATGAAATTACTATTCCATTGAGGAAACATATCCAAGTATTTGTGGTAAAAAAATCATCTTGCGGTTCATTGTATTTTTGGAGTTACACTCTATGGAAAATAGGGTTTGTGGCTAGTCCTGAAACTAGTCTAAAACAAGTGTTTTGGTGATGCAGGAGCATCTTTCCACACAGTCATCCAGCCAGCCAGCCACGTCAACACATGCATTCAGATGTTGAATAGAGGCACAACCTCATTTAAATTCGAATTGAATGTAATTAAATGTATTAGGCTGGTGAGCCATGGAAGTCGTGCCTTTGTGCAGGCTTTAGGTAGATCGGCTTTAATGCTAGATCGGTTGAGATCTAGATCCATATGTTGGACTAGACAACCATTGATTGTAATTTATTAGAGTAGGTGAACCTGGAGGGAAGCGCTAAGAGCCCCTCAGGAAAAAGAGACTTGAGATCTCATTTTGGGGAGAGAGTAGAATGGTTGTATGAGAGAGCCAGGGAGAGCTCAGGAACACCATTGTAAAGATAAAGGCATTGTTGCCATTTATTAATATAAAACAGAGCGGTTTTCCTGCATATTTTGTGTATATGGATGTCTGTGTGTGTTCCCTATGTATGTTATATGGATGCATTCTGCAGGGGTTTGTGTGATTTCAGGCTTGAGAGGTCTTTGAGGCTTCATACCAGGAGGGTGTGACAGAACACTGAGGGTTCTGAGAGCCGTGCACAGGAGGATGCACTTATGAACTCTGAGGAGTCAGACAAAGACATGATTAGACACAGGGATTGAGATCAACAACTCAGGGAAAGACCTTTGAGGTTGTTGAACACCTCAAGAGGCGAGGCTGTGTAGCTGAGACATAGTTGCAGACAGAATCACTAATAATTCTGTAGAGCTCTGCAAGTGGGCATTGAGCATACGCATGGGTTGCATTGGGGAAGAACTCTGTTGAGAGTTTGGAGATAGAAGTCAAAAGCTCTGAGGAGTTCTGAGAAGCTCTGCTAAGTGGGCATTGAGCGTGTGTGTGCAAGGGTGCACAGAGGAAGACAAAACTAGTGAATGCTTTGTGGGGAAGAGACTCTGCTAGGAGGGCGTCAAGAAAAATGTGCAAGCAGGAACAGGAGAACAAAGAACTCTTTGAGTTCTTCCATGTGAAGGAAGAGTCCAAGGAAGGATCTTCACTGGGTTGTTGAATACCCAAAAGCACTCAACAAGAGGCTTGAGTAGAAGGATAGCCAGGAGGGCATCTAGTTCATTCTCCATCTGTGGGAGAAGGAAGGAAGAGAAAATCCCCGAAGGGGTCCGAGTACTCGTAGAAGCTCAGGACAGATAGCACTTTGCGCATGAGGACTTCACGGAGGTGCAGGTGTCAAAAGAGTCCTTTGAGGATTCAAAGAAAAGAGAAGCTCAGGAAGGATAGCACTTTTATGCGCACAGGCGAACTCAGAGACTGAGGAGTTCACAGAGGAAAGAAGCCAAGGTTGAGGCCTTGGAGAAATTGAAATTCTTCCAAGGTTGAGAAGAAAGCGCAGAAGCTCTGGAGGGAGCAGCGTCAGCCATCTGATCGGTAGCAAGAGAAATCTAGACCGTTGAGGAGTCTACGTCCAGGAGGAGCTCGGGGAAGCCTACAATAGGAGGAGACCGATAGCCATCGAATCTCACTCAGAAATCCCGTAAGCCGTCGGATCAGGAGAAGTTGCGTACAGTTTAGCCTCAGGAGGAGGACAACACAAGGAGAACAGATCTGGGCCATTCGTTTGGGAGCAGACGCATGTCACAAGATTTCCCACATTAGGAACTCGGGCATTGGAGGTTGGAAGAGGAAGTCATTCTACTTCACAAGTGGCGAGGAGACGAGCGCTCTGTGTGTGGGACCTCTCTACATTAAGTGGTATCAGAGAGGGAATCTGTTTGTATATTGCAGACAGAGGAGAAGGAAGAAGACAGAGCGCTGGAGGACTCTGTAATGATTGTTTGCAGGTAGGCAACGATCAAGGAGACAGTCAGTAGGACTGTAAGAGGATGAAGATGGAACTCTTAGGGATGCAGAGTGACAGTAGCATATCTATCAGGGAGGCATATAGACACAGCAAGATGGCTACTGAAGGCCATAAACATACTGAAAGAAAGAGTCCAAAGCTGATGAGCACATCGGAAATGGATGAAGAGCTCGCTGATATAAAGCGGGAAATGGAGGAGCTCGAAATAAAGATGAGGCAAGATAAGAAATCCAAGCTGAGATGGATATATGAATGGCCCATGAAGAAACCGAAGATGAAATGGCCACTCAGACAACTGATGGTCAAAAGACAGCAGAAGCTGTTAAGGAGATGGCTGAGGTATACTGAAAACCTCAGACCCATAGAAGAGGAGGAGATGGTTTACATTTGTGAACCAGAGATTGGGGACATTCTCGGTGAGGAGAATGATTAGAGATCATTGTGGGATCTCATAGACCGCCAGGAGGGCAGTGGAGAGTTTCCATATTTCCAGATGGGCAAGGGAACATATAATGAATTGGGGTCATCTGAGGATCTCAAGCACTGCCAGGAGGGAAGAGAAGAAGAAGTTCCAGTTTTCCATGAGAGCAATGAGTTGAGATCAATTGAGGATCTCATAGACTGTCAGGAGGAAAGTGAAGGAATTTCGCATTGCCAGCTGGGCGATGATTAGAGATCACTGCGGGATCTCGAAGACTGCCAGGAGGGTAGCGGAAGTGCATTGAATTTCCAGGTGGGAAGAGATGAAAATGCGAGGCCATCTGAAGGTCTCATAAACTCAGAAGTGAGTTGGAATCATCCAGAGGAGCTGACAGAGAAGATGAGCTCGCAAGGAGATCAACAGATGCAGCTGACAGAGGAATATTTGAGCCATGTGATGATTGGGGGAATTTCAATATTCCTACCATTTGCCCAGGAGGGGGCAGGAAATTGTATTGCAAATGCAGCAATATCATAGGAACAGTCACAGCTGATGATGACTGTCGAAGAAGAAGAATTGGTGCAGAATTTGAAATATGCCCAAGCAGAAATGAAAGAAGAGAATGAGCATTCGGTGGAATGTCTCAACACATCCAACTAGGGAGCTGAAAATAAAGAAGCTGTAGCGCTGAAGCTAGCAGCAAAAGAAGCCAAGGAGCGAGCAGATAGAATTATCACTCCATGGGAGATGGAGTTGGAGATGCTGGAAGATTGGTTGAACAATCCAGAGCCAGCAAGAGAACTGGCAGAATTTGAGCTGTCAGAGAAGAGGATGACTGAGCAGCCGATCAGTCAAGAAGGGACTGCAGAGATGAAGTCTGCAGTAGAGTGGCAACTTGAGGCCACAAATGAAAATGAAAATGAAGATGAAGAAGAAGATGAAGAATATGGCATGGGAGATCATAGTGATATGCCCAATGGCAAAAAAAATTTGCGGCTGAGGAGTCTGCAGCAACAGGGCCAACCATTGGAGCAGCTGGATGTAGTGATCGAGGAGATCATGGAGCTGATGATCCGATCAACAGACACTTCCAGCAAGGAGCAGCTGGGCAGAAGGGAAGCAACAACAGTAGCAGCGCAGTGGCAGCAACACCAGTAGCAAGATGGAGCAGATGGGAAGCTCCAGATGTTTGTCTGGGATCCAGGAGGATTTCCAACAGCTTAGCGGGGAAGTGCATGAGAAGGAGCTCATGATTTTTATATCCGTGGAGTATGATGCAGGAGCATCTCTCCACACAGTCAGCCAGCCAGCCAACCACATCAGCGTGCATGCATTCAGATGCTGAAGAGAGGTGCAACCTCATTTAAATTCGAATTGAATGTAATTAAATGTCTTAGGCTGGTGAGCCATGGAAGCCATGCCTTTGTGCAGGCGTTAGGTAGATCGGCTTTAATGCTAGATCGACTGAGATCTAGATCCATACGCTGGAATAGACAACCATTGATTTTAATTTATTAGAGTAGGTGAACCTGGAAGGTAGCGCTAAGAGCCCCTTAGGAAAAAGAGACTTGAGATCTCATTTTGGGGAGAGAGTAGAATGGTTGTATGAGAGAGCCAGGGAGAGCTCAGGAACACCGTTGTAAAGATACAGACATTGTTACCATTTATTAATATAAAACAGAGCAGTTTTCCTGCATATTCTGTGTATATGGATGTATGTGTGTGTTACCTATGTATGTTGTAAATGTATGTTATATGGATGCATTTTGTAGGGGTTTGTGTGATTTCAGGCTTGAGAGGTCTTTGAGGCTTCATACCAGGAGAGTGTGACAGAATGCTGAGGGTTCTGAGAGCTGTGCATAGGAGCATGCACTTATGAACTCTGAGGAGTCAGACAAAGATGTGCTTAGACACAGGGACTGAGATCAACGACTCAGGGAAAGACCTTTGAGGTTGTTGAACACCTCAAGAGGCGAGGCTGTGTAGCTAAGACACAGTTGCAGACAGAATCAATGAGAATTTTGTAGAGCTCTGCCAAGTGGGCATTGAGCATACACACGGGTTGCATTGGGGAAGAACTTTGTTGAGAGTTTGGAGATAGAAGTCAGAAGCTCTGAGGAGTTCTGAGAAGCTCTGCCAGGTGGGCATTGAGCGTGTGTGTGCAAGGGTGCACAGAGGAAGACAAAACTACTGAACGCTCTGTGGGGAAGAGACTCCGCCAGGAGGGCGTCGAGAAAAATGTGCAAGCAGGCACAGGAGAACAGAGAACTCTTTGAGTTCTTCCATGTGAAGGAAGAGTCCAAGGAATGATCTTCACTGGGTTGCTAAATACCCAGAAGCACTCAAGAAGAGGCTTGAGCAGAAGGATAGCTAGGAGGGCATCCAGTTCATTCTCCATCTGTGGGAGAAGGAAGGAAGACAAAATCCCCCAAGGGGTCTGAGTACTCGTAGAAGCTCAGGACAGATAGCACTTTGTGTGCGAGGACTTCGCAGAGGTGGAGGGGTCAAAAGAGTCCTTTGAGGATTCAAAGAAAAGAGAAGCTCAGGGAGGATAGTGCTTTTATGCGCACAGGAGAACTCAGAGACTGAGGAGTTCACAGAGGAAAGAAGCCAAGGTCGAGGCCTTGGATAAATTGAAATTCTTCCAAGGTCGGGAAGAAATCGCAGAAGCTCTGGAGGGAGCAGTGTCAGCCATCCGATCGGCAGCAAGAGAAATCTGGACCATTGAGGAGTCTACGTCCAGGAGGAGCTTAGGGGAAGCCTACAGCAGGAGGAGACCGACAGCCGTCGGATCTCACTTGAAAATCCCGTAAGCCGTCGGATCAGGAGAAGTTGCGCACAGTTTATCCTCAGGAGGAGGACAGCACAAGGAGAACAGATCTGGGCCGTTCATTTGGGAGTGGAAGCGTGTCATGAGATTTCCCACATCGGGAACTCGGGCACTGGAGGCTGGAAGAGGAAGTCATTCGACTTCACGAGTGGTGAGGAGGCGAGCGCTCCGTGTGTGGGGCCTAGCTGACACCACATCGGGATATCGGCACTCGAGAATGGCATGGGGCCACATGAGTTAGCAGGTAGACAGGTGGCACCTCGCATCTCGGAAGCTCGCAAGTGGAAGGGTTGAGAAATTGATGTTAAAGGTCATGAAGCGCGAGGACGCGAGGTAGTGAAGTGGCGAAAAGAAAGGAGCTGTCCATCTGGAGAGGACAGATTTCGGAGATCTAGATGATCTCGTGAACTCAGGAGTTCGCAGAGTGAGAGCCCAAACATTGGGTACTCCGAGTCGCGAGGCCGTGAGGCATGGGAAGGAGATAGCCGTTGGATCTAGATCACAGGAGGACCGTTGGATCCACACGTGGGATCATGCATCGGAGGCTCAGTAGAAAAGGCTCAAGAATTCAGCCACGGGGATGGAGAGATCACGAGAAGTGAGATTCTGAACATTGGAGGACAGGTGGCCACAACGAAGCAGCAAGTGGAATACAGGTGGCACGAATACCTCGGGATCTCACCGCGAGAAGTCCCGAAGTATTGGTGATTAGGATTCACGAGTTGCAAAGGTCCAAAGTCTTGGTGAGACAAAGGACTGTTGAAAGGTCAACTCTCATGCACCTCGGCACTTTGACACATCAGGTGTCGAAGAGTTGTAAAATCGAGGATTCAAGAGGACCGTGACTCTCGACAGCGGGAACCACGAAATCCCGAACCTTGATACGTGAGTCAGGGACAACCTCGGTAAAGTGAAAGAGGCCAACGGGTGGAAATAAGGACATGTTGAATGGGTATTGCACAGTGATTCCACTTAGGAATCTAAAGAGCCGCTTCAGCTCAACAGAAGGGGAGTTTAATCGATCCTGTGAGTAGGAGGTCAGGGAAAGAGACCCTGCGGGGTGATAGGTTGGACCTCTCTGCGTCATTCGGGTAAAAACATCATAACTTATTCATAATAGATCCAAATTGAGTAAGAAAAATTTTTTTGGTCAGATTACCATATTTAGTATTCTATGTAATAGTTTCATATTGATGAAATAAATATTCCATGTGAGGCACGCTCTACAAGGTCACTCTCTAAAATATTCCAGGATTCAGCAAGGTATGCCATTTTTGCTATAACTCGTTTTATGAGAGGTTCCAAGTAGTGAAACCTAGAGGAATTGCATAAAACACAATGAAGAACATTGTGTATCTGTTTCATATCTTTATTCATTACAGGTACAAAGTTATGATTATTTCAAGTTACGGTTGTTGACTAATCCAAAACTAGGCATGTGAGACTAAAGAAAAGTTTGATGAAAATGCTAGTCTCTTGTTGTTAAAGTTAAGGAAGGTTTGTAGGAATGTGATAATATACATCAGGTGTATTACATAGTTACAAATCAGATTTGTATGATGAAATTGATGAGGGATTTTGGTTGAGGTACATGTCAGGTACATGGTTGAGACAAGTAGTTTATGAGTTGGCACATACATGAGGTGTGTAGTTGATGATGTTGGTACATATTGATGAGTCATACTTGATGAGTAGTTGATACATTATTATTACATACTTGGTACATGGTTGGAGGCACTTGTTAGTAGTATTGTTGACACATGGTTTATGGATGATGTAGCATACTTGTATTATCAGAAGTACATATTGATCTTGGTGATGATTATGAGTTGTTGTGTTATACTTGGTTGATGCACATATTTGAGAGTTGTCTTTGTGATGATCTAATTTGGTTGATAAGATTGATGAGATAGGTTGTTGTGATAGGTTATTTGTACAGATTTAGGTACAGGTTGATGCATGGTTGATGCACTTGTTTATGGTATAGGTTGATTACAGTTTGGTGCATGGTTGATGCACTTTTTTATGGTACAGATTGATTACAAGTTGAGGTACAGGTTGACGCATGGTTGATTCATGGTTCAGGTTATTGGTACAGGTTGATTGGTACAGGTTTACAACAATATATCTCACAGTTATAGTGTGATAGTGGTTCCATCATTCCACTTATATGTTAGGGTGGTTGGATGGGGCAAGGATAGGTGGTTGCATCCACCTTCCAGTTGTAGCCGAAGAACATAGGGTGTTGTAGCCTCCTTCTGGTTGTAGCGAGATAATTTGGGAGTTGGAGCTTCCCTCAGGTTCTAGCCTGAGAAACTAGGGGGTTGGAGTCTCCTTCCAGTTGCATATGGAAAACAAAGGAAGTTGGTGTTTCCAATGAATGTAATTCTTCAAGAAATATAAAAAAAATCATTCTGTGGTTTTCTCCCACTTTAGGTTTCCACATAAAACACTAGTGTATTGTGTATGTGTATGATTGTTCATTTGTTCATTGCTTATTTACTCTATAATTATTGGATGATAATGCTACATTGATATAACACTTGGATTATATGGTTAAAAAGGATTAAATTTCTATATTACTGATTCACCCCCCCTCTCAGTAATCCAATACATACAATAATTCACATTCAAAATAGAGTAATGCTCAAAAACAATAATGACAAAAATTGCTATGAGCTATGGAAAGGAAGACCAACAAATGTGAAGAACTTCAGAGTATTTGGAAGAAAATGATACATCAAAAGAGAAGATGGTAGAATGGGAAAATTTGAATCATGTGTGGACAAAGGAGTAATTGTTGGTTACTCAAGTACAAGGAAATAATACAAGTGTTACAATCTGAGGTTGAACAAAGTTGTCGAAATCATCAATGTAACAATTGATGAAACAGGTGGACAAGAATTAAAGGAAGAACTAAATGAATCAATGGAACAAATTTACGAAGAAGAAGAAGAATATGAATAAGAAGTCTACATCGAACAACCATAAGGATTTTAGTTGTTAGAGAATACAGATTATATGTGCAAATTGAAGAAGACCTTGTATGGTCTAAAACATGATCCTAGAGCATGGTACTCTAGACTGGATAAATATCAACAACAACAAGGGTTCAGAAAAGGAAGTGCAGACAACAACCTCTACATCAAGGTAACTCAATATAGTATTTTATTAATTGAAGTTTATGTTGATGATGTTATTTTTGGAAGCAATGATGATAGTTTAATCCAACAATTTTCAAAGGATATGAAGAATGAATTTGAAATGTTATTACTCAAAGAACTATCCTTCTTTCTGGGTCTTCAGATATGTCAAAGCAACTAAGGATTTTCTATTTCTCAAACTAAGTATATCAGAGAAATGCTAAAGAGGTTTGGAATGGAAGATTGCAAAACAATTACCACTCCTATGCAAACCAATTGCAATTTGAACAAATATGATGATTCAAAGTCTACAGACTAGAGGAAATACAAGTCAATGATTGGTAGCTTACTATATGTGACAACATATAGACCAGATGTAATGCAGGCATTTGGACATGTGGCATGATTTCAAGTAGCACCAAAGGAATCACATGTCGTAGCAGTGAAGAGGATTATCAGATATCTCAAGGAAACATAAAAGTTTGGATTATGGTATCCAAAAGGAAAGGTTTGATCACTTATTGCCTACACAGATGCAGATTGGGCAGGTTTCATTGATGACCGATGAAGCACCAATTGAGCAATGTTCTACTTGGGTGAGTATTTAGTATCATGGCTAAGAAAGAAACAATCATCAATATCCTTATCTACAGTTGAGATAGAGTATATTGCAACAACAGGATGTTGTACACAGGTCCTATGGATGAAAAAAAATCTTTTAGATATACAAGTTGTGAATGATGAGCCCATTGAAATATATTGTGATAATACAAGTGCCATAAATATATCAAAGAACCCCGTGATGAACTCCAAGATGAAGAACATTCCAATAAATTATCACTATATACGAGAACAAGTTGCAGAGAATAACATCAAAGTTGAATATGTGGGCATAAAAGAACACGTGGCATACATCTTTACAAAATAGCTTCCAAAAGAAGCCTTTGAGTATCTTCGCTAGAGACTCGAAGTAATTTATACTCCAAAATGAATGTTATTGAATGCTTATCTTATATGTCTTATATTTACATGAGGAAGCACCATAAAGAGGACAATTAAGGTTGAGAGATCAGTTTCAGGAAGAGATCATTTAGGGGGAGTATCCCCAATGATAGTTTAGTTAGGGGGAGCAACCCCGGATGGAAAGATACATTTTCCATTGATGAAAAAGGGGGATAGATTTATCATATGCAAAGAACATATGCATGGTTCTAGGGGAGCGATGTTCACAGGAAAAACATGAGGGATATGACTTCAGTATTGCATGACATGACTTTAGTATTGCATCAGAGTGTTGCCATCAATGCCAAAGGGGGATATTGTTGATTAACTGGGTTGTTTGTCATTGAATTCAACCCTTGTATAAATTTTGATAGAGAATTATGGTAGCACAAAGGTTTGGGTAATGGACCCAAGTTTGTTTGATGGATAATGGTATGAGTTTTGATATATTTGCAGGTAAAACTATTCTAGATGGATAATACATGCCATTCCATTTCTGGTGGTATGTGGAATGTCACATAACTCCTCACGGTTAGAGATTTAGGGCCATGAGAAGTTGGAGAACCCTCATGAGTCATCTAGAAGCCCCAAAAGGTCAAAGTAGTCAAAGTGTTTGCAAAGAAGAAATTCTTTAAATAATAAAGTGAAGTGATGGGTGTACTATAAGTGAAAGAGGATGCAAAAGAAATTATTTAAATAATAAAACTAATGGAGATCTTACTAATTATGGAAAGTGGTTAAGTTAAGTGGACAATTGGTTATAAGTGGGTTTACCCTAAAATAAGGAAAGTGGGTTAAGATGGTTAAAAGATAACCCCTTGAGGATGTTGCATGAAAGTATAAATAAGAGGCAATGCCCTCTCATTTAAACACACTTGAATATCATTGAATATCTATTTTTGTGAAAGGTTATTTGGGCAAGTATTATTGATAGAGAAAAATTGCAGCAGAAAAAGAGTGGTAGGAAAAGTGCGGAAGAAAAAGTGTGGCAGGAAAAGTGTAGCAAAAAAGGTGTGGATGGAAACATGCGGAAGAAAAAGTGTGGTAGGAAAAGTGAAGCAGAAAAATTGCAACAGGAAAAGTGTGGTAGAAAAACTGCGAAAGATAAAGTGTGGCAAAAAAATCACAGCAGGAAAAGTTTGACAGGAAAAGTGCGGCAGAAAAAACACAACAAAAAAATTGCGGCAGTGAATTCATGGTAGCAAAACCGCAGCAACAAAATGCTACAAGAAGAAAAAAAGGTATGGTTCTCATATTTGTAGTCTTGAATTTATGAATCAAGTTGAGGGTTTACCTTGTAAATATGTTAGATTCCCACTTGGGAGTTTATGGCTTGTTGTAGAGTTGATCTGAGGCAAATCTACTGAAGTTTAATATTAGTTCATGTTTGAGGGATTTTGGTTGAGGTATGTTGTTGAAGGTATTGGTATAGATAGAGGTTGTATAACAATGAAGTTCTAACACATGGTTTGAGGTACAAACTTGGGGTATAGTGTTTGAGATATATGTGATCAGATCATATTAGGATGATGAAATTGATGAGGGATTTTGGTTGAGGTATATGTTGGGTACATGGTTGAGACAAGTAGTTGATGAGTTAACACATACATGAGGTGTATAGTGTATGATGTTGGTACATCTTGATGACTCATAGTTGATGTGCACTTGATGCATGATTGGTACATATTTGGTGCATGGTTTATGCACTCGTTGATGGTACAGGTTGGGTACAGGTTGATGCATGGTTCAGGTTATTGGTACAGGTTGTTTGATGTAGGTTGATTGGTACAGGTTTACAACAGTATATCTTACAGTGATAGTGTGACAATGGTTCCATCATTCTATTTATATGTCAGGGTGGTTTTACGAGTCAAGGAAATGTAGTTGTAGCCACCTTCTTATTGTAGTCAGAGAACATAGGGGGTTGTATCCTCCTTCTAGTTGTAGCTAGAGAATTGGGGAGTTGGAGTTTCCCTCAGGTTGTAGCCTGATAAACTAGGGGGTTGGAGCCTCCTTCCAGTTGCAGCTGGAAAACAAAGGAATTTTGTGCTTCCAATGAATGTAATTCTTAAAGACATATAAGAAAAATCATTCTGTGGTTTTCTCCTGCTTTGGGTTTCCACGTAAAACACTGGTGTACTATGTATGTGTGTGATTTCTTATTTGTTCATTGTTTATTTAATCTACAACTATTGGAAGATAATGCTACATTGATATAACACTTTCATTTTATGGTGAAAAAGAATTAAATTTCTCTATTACTGATTCATCCCCCCTCTCAATAATCCAATAGTAGTATTCTTAGGAGTAACAACTGGATATTGAGCACTTCTTTCACTGGGACTTTTCCCCCTTTCCTTGTAAAGATCATTACTACTAAGTAATGTTTTTGAATCACGAGAATTATGTACATGAGTGCTTTGGATGTTACCTTGTTCTTCTTCATTCAAGACAATTTGAATGAAGGAGTTATTGAACCCCATTGAAAGCATATGTCCAACAAAGATTTTATTTGGATCAAAACCATTGATATTTTCAACATAATGTAAACTCACATTGTTAAAATGATTTGTAAATTCGTCAATTTCATTTATATTTCTGAATATGAACTCTCCAATCTTCCATGGAAGGGGAATAAACTGCTTTTTCCTTTTTTCATGGAAAAAATGTAACCAAAATTTATACCGCCTTGCCACCTCTATAATAAATATTTTATCAGATACGTAATATGGGAGAAAAGAAGGATTGTCTTTTGAGAAAAATATCTTTATGATACTGCGATTCTCCATTTTCTCTATTGTCCCCTTTTTTCTCTAAACATATGGTAGCTTGATCAGATATCATTGGAGTGTTTTCGCCTAATAAAAGATTTTTGAAGACTGAAACAATATCATTATAAACTTCATAGAAAGACAGAGGGGTCTTATGCCTCCATAATGCCTGATACCAAAAGGTAACTAGGTCTGTTTCACAATTCACCCTTTTACTTATGGTTAAGTTTAGGAATTGGCAATAACGGACAATAACAAATATCAAGTAAGAGGCCATAAATATTTTTTTGTCCTTTTTATAGTGTGATAAATGGGATGAGATTTCGATAGAAATGAGTTTTCCCCAATAAAAAATGGCATGTTCTTGAACTGTAAAATATAAAATATATAAAATCATGCGAGAGATGGAAGGAATCCTTTCCTAACCTGTCACCCTGGTAAATAGCCATGAAATTTCTCGATATGGATTTTTTAAAGACTCAACCTGGATTCTAGTTATGTCTATTGGAATAGATGCAGGATTCTCCAAATAATCTAGCAGGAGGTCAAGTCCATTGTTATATTTATTCAATAATTATTTGCAATCTTCATCTTTGAAAGTAAGATTCATCTCTGGCAGATTTACAATCTTGCGAAAAAATTGAGGTGAAAGAAAAATCAGAGAACGAACTCAGAGCTATATAATTCTTTGACTTGGTACGTACTTGTCCACACAACATGCAATGATTTCCTTACAATAAAAATCCTTAGGAAAAAACCCATCACGAGCGATTCCAGATGTCCAAATTACATCTTTCTATGCAGGAGGAGAGGACTAATACCAATCTTCTCTCGACAACTGGAAGTTTTTGTCGTCACTTCCAAAAATATTCAGAGTATCACCACAACAATCTTGTCTAGTTGGTGCTTCCATAGGTTGACAGACCTATTTATTTAGCTGGGTAATAATGTCAAATAGATCTTTTCAGAAAGATAATGATGTTTTAATCCCTTGGTAAATGAATATTTAAGGATATTTAATGGATAATTCCTTGAGCCTTTTTCCATTAATGATGATATTTTTGGTGCCTACACAAACATTGTTAGCATTAAATAATACTTAATGCATATCAGGAAAAGAAACAAAAGGACACATATAGGTGAGAGAGAATTCAAATATAATATTTTCTTGAACCCTCCAACCCGTGGTTGTAGAGATGATAAAAAAAATACTAAGTGTAGTGGAACGGACAGTCATAATCGTATGCAAGGAGAATGAAATACTTGGGATCTCAGCATCTGTGACAAGTTTGATCGTCAAAATGTAGATCATGGAACTTGGGGTGTGTTGATTTTTGAAATCACAATGAGGATTTCACCCGCAAAGTATTGCTAAAATCCTATTAAAATTTAAGCTAAATGATATATATAATACTAGTAGGCGGGGACCCCATGGATATTAGAGGATCGGATCTGGTTCTTATTTGAATTTTTTACTGTTGTTCGAAACTGCTTATAGGTTTGAGCATGATTGATGATCAATGTTGTCTCTATTAGCGACAAATGGATGATGGATAATGCATGTCTATTCTCTTACTTTAGGCTCGTGTCATGTCATAATGGATTTTGATCTCCATTGTTACCCTTTCTATTTACTCCTTGATTTATTACTTGCGACACCTACAAAAAATACATGTTAGTAACAACAAAAGAGCAATTGAAAAGAAATGAAGAAATATGAATAAAATCCAAAAGAAAGGGACTATGCTACTATGCTATACGATGTTGCACTATGCATTTGAAGTTTAAATGGATTGTTGTTAGTCCTATCTAACAAGGTTAGTGGCTATATGATTTATTGTCTTATATGGAAAAACATGTGATGTGTGCTATGGTGTGGTTGGCAATGGTTAATGTAACATAGGGTGGTGCATTTTGGATGTTGGTCTCGATGCATGGTTTAATTAAATAAATTAATGGAATGGTTGGCTAACGCATACTAAGTGATTGAAGGAGTAAAGGATGGAAGCAGCGTGGATTTACTACATGTCACTCCATACCTCACCCACTAGCCGTCACCCTAACATGGATATTCTTCAATGGTCTTTCATTGTGGTTAAGCTCCAATTTTCAGGCAAGGGAAGATATGCTCGACCAAGCTTGCATTTTAAAGGATTTTGGTTACAGGTATGTATTTTTTCCATCCATGAACCCACTCTAGTTATGAAATAGATATTGGCTCGGTGATGTATGGGTCTGTGATTTTCTTGAGACTGGAAACTGTGTAAACTTGTGGTATTTCTATGAAATGGATGGTTTGTGTGGTTTTCATTACAACGATGGTTGAAATCATAGGTTCATTGATTGTTCTTAGTGCTAGAAGATATGAAGGATCTCTGTCACCCTGATTGTTTTTTATTGAAGGGTTTCATTCGATCTAGATTGGTTGGTTGTTTCCAAACTTTTCTTGTCACCATACCTAGTCTTTTTGTTGTTATGGGGTTGTTGGTTTTGATTTCGAGCCACCCCGTGTCATTGTGTATCGTTTCACCTAGGTATGAGCTCATTCATGATATTGATGTTTTCACAGTGGGATATGATGGCCATTATGACAAGGGTATTGATTTAAGTTTGATTTCTATTTCGTGGCTCTGTTTTATATCAACATTACTCGGGTTGATTGGGGAAAACCACGAGGGTCATGCTCTGTGTGTTATGGGTGTTATTCGTTGGCCGAGAGGGCTCTCTGCTCCTCTATTCATGTTCTATCTTGCCTGTTGAACTCTCTCCTTGTCCTGCAAAGCTATGGGTGATATGTCATGTGTGTCCATTGTGTTTTCCTAAATGTTTCTCACCTGCTGTTGGCGGTCATTTCCAACCTCCCTGTGTTGGTGACTTAGAGCCCACCCTTGTTTATTTTAAGCC